>JAWNNJ010000011.1:0-296937 GCA_035045125.1 Hypselothyrea guttata
ACGTCATGTAAATAATTATATGTGCACCACATTTTTGCAAAATAAAAAAAGTTTGGGAATTATTAAAATATTTCTGGGTATGCAGGTTTATTATTATAATAATGTAAGATATAAAAAACCAAAAATTAAAAAAAAAATAATTTTTTTTATAGCTAAAAAACAAAGTTAAAATTTTTTTTCATAGTAAATAATTATATGTGCATTTTTTTATTTTTGGCTGTAAATCAAATTTATTTGAATTTTATTGAAAGTTAACTTAATAATTATAGTTAATACGTTTTCCCTTATTGTTTAAAATTAAATTAAGGCGTTTTGGCATACAATTAATTAATAACTGTAAAGTAGTTATATCAATATTAGCCCATTTTCGTACTATGGCTGATTTGAGGTTATGTGCAGTCTAAAACTGTCGTAAGTTTTTAAAAACAGGATTGAAAATGATTCTCCAAATATCCTTTATCGGATTTAGGTGCGGATTCAATACTGATTATAGTCAAACATGAATTTTCCTGTCTATAAACAAGTCGTTTGCGACCTGTTTCGTGTGGTTTATAGCGTTATCCTGTTAATATGTCCTGTTAACGCCATATTAATTTTTACCAAATTGTATCATCCTTCTGTCCAAAGGATCTGCTTACATATTGACATTCATTCAAGTAGATTTGAAGCATATAGATATAATTTTTTAGCAGCTAAATGCGACCCATACTATCCAAGTACCACCTCCAAATCCTCCCTTATAGCAGGATCGGTGTTCCTGGGGCGAATCTTCCCAATATTTTTTGAAGTTATCTGGGCCGTCAAAATAAAATTTGTTTCATCACTAAAGACGACATTTTACAACTTTTTGGCCCCGAATTGACATTTATTTGAAAATTCCATACGAGTCCTAGTAGGCTGCGTTAATCGCTTTGGTTTAGGCACTATGGAGGTATGTTCAAGGACTTTATTTTTATGAAAAAATTTTTGGGTTCTATTCCTTATTATTTGCAGTCCCAAATGAGACCTTTTTTTTCTGCTGCCCATTGAATCCTTCACTGCTAGACGTCGAATCTCCTGTTTACACCGATTATCAATATTGGTTTTAATTCCGCTGCAACGCGTTGTAACAAAATCGGTTGGTTTTTTTTTTAATTTTTGAGTTACAGTTTCAATTTCGATTCAGTCTAGTTCAAATATCGGCTATTTTGAAACCGCTTTCATGCATTTCTATGATTATCCTTGCTCCTTGGCGGCCAAACTACTACTACGAGCTATTTTGGGCTAATAACTCAATTAATTGTAAACGAATTTGGCATAATTCATTAAGTAATTGAACTAACAATAACTTTGCGTTCAAATTTTAACAAATTAATATGTTGCAACATCACTATCTGTTAAAAAGATCAGAAATACTCATTTTGCACATATAAATATTTACTACGCAAGGCCCAACCCACCAACACATATTTGATGTAACGGTACAACGAAAGAGATGAGAATGAAAGAATTTTTGTCACTTAGCATCTGCAACATATTACTAAACAATTCTGCATTCAACAAAATACAATTAACTAACTATAAACATGAAAATTTAACGAAAGCAAAAATGCACATATAATTATTTGTATGACGTATAATATATAGCAAGTATAGTATATTTATTTATATGTACATATATTTCCTTCTTAACAAAACACATGAGCTTCTCTTGCAAGTGTATCGAATGGAAAGCAAATTTAAATCAACTGGCATATGCTATTTTTGGTAGTATATTTTTTTGTACTTTGTTGGTGGCAAGTCTGAGTCATCTTGCTAATTGTTCAATATATGCAAGTAGTGTGTGGTTGTGTGGGCAGCAGCAGCAGCTGCCGCTTTAGCAGCTCCTTTGGGGCATGCAATTTACGACACATGTGCACGGCCGAGCGAAGCCCAAAACTAGGCAACACAGAACAGGAAAATGTTGAAGCAGCTTAGCAAGTAGAGACAGAGAACTGGATGGGAAGAGAGAGAGGGAAAACAGAGGGAAAACGTCACAGTTAATTTGTTGACAGCTTAGTTGCCCCCAAACAACAGTGTGTACAGTGTATACGGAACGGGACTTCAACTGTATCCTAGTACTAGGATAGTACTGCCCTGTCCTTGGAGGCTACAAGATGTCCATGTTCTCTGTGCAACAGCAGCTGACCAAAGCGAATGGACAGCGTGCAATTGTAATTAGTGACAATGGCAATAGTTTAGAGGATTGACTAGACAAAACTTGTTACGGAAATGAGCTGTCCTTAATGAAACCATCACGGATACCAACTGTAGTAATAACTGGATTTTGTTGTTAGCACTTCAAGGCTAGTTTTGGAACGTGGCATAAATGTGGCTACAATTTAGAGAATGAAGTTGCAAGAAATAAAAGACTCAGCTGGAAGCGTGACTTATACCTCTTTCCTTAGATAGATATCATTAGAATTAGAATGCTTTGTTTAAAATGCAAGTCTCAAGTATCAAAAAAACCGCCTTTTATCACACTTCTTTAATTTTCTAATTTATGTGATCTATTCAATCTTTTTGCTATTACTTTGTTAGTTGTCATTCAGTCAGGACAAACAGTTTTATACATATAGATCAACTGAAATAAAAAATATGATCTTTCAATGATGATCTTTATGAAAACTATCATCTTTGAAATGATCTATTAAAAAGTAGTGATTAATGCAATAATTTTTAAGTTTATAAACTTGCAGAATTAGGAATAAATATATTAAATAATTAAGAGCTAAAGCTCCCATTTTTTGTATGTAGATAGATAAATAATGTACACATATAAAAGCTATACGTAGAATTATTCAGATGGTTCTGTTGATGTTCACAGTTAGACGACGCGAGGTTTCGGAGAGGCATCTTATACCCAGAGATTACTCATATCGAACCCCAATGAGATCCACTCTAATCCATATCATTTATATATAATATTGAAGTTGCCTAATTGCAACTCTGAAATTTCTACAAACTAATACAACTTCAACAAAACCATAGTAAATTCTCTATACTTCTTTAGCCACTCAACACTGAAATGTCAGCTCATCACTAAGAAGCTCAACTGTCAACTGTGCTCATCCTCTTCAATTTCACACGTTGTCCTGCCAACTACAAAAGGACAAAAAAGATGGCCTCAGGGCTGGCAATCTAAGGGACACACATTATCCAAGATACAGGCGATATACCCGTATTTACTGCCGATTTGATTATCAATTGTCCAGCACAAAAGAACTTAAGACTTCGCATTCTGCACAAAGTGGAAATAGCCGTAGAAATAGAAATAGAAAAGCACAAAAATATTGATGTTTTTTCCTCCCCCCGTCATTTCGTTTTGTTATAAAACACAATTTGGAGTTCAATTTTCAATTGGTTTTCGCCTCTGTGCAATGTGCGATGTCAAATTTCAACGTCAACATCGTCAACTAATTGGGTTTTCCCAGGCTTCGTCAAAAAGGGAAACGAAATTCGAAAATGCGAAAAAAGCACAACAGTAAGAAGAAGAAATTGTGATAAAAATAAAAAAGCTGAAAAGATTAAATTTCCTTGTTACGGCACAAAATGAGAATGTCACGAAAAAGTGAAAATAAATATTGAATTATTGATATACAATACATATTTAATACCAAATACAAACACTCGCACACACGTATGAGTTCACAAAAAAAGAGCAAGGCGGTTTATTCTAGTATATTTACTTATCAAAGGGTTGCTTCCTTAAGCCATCCAACCTAACAAGAAGACAGCAGCAGAGCAGCTCATTTCGAATGCAGCTGACAATTTGCGTTTGGCAACTAAAAACATGAAATTTTCATAAAAGCCGCTCAAAATGCGTTGATGTATTGAGTAAAAGCCCGTGGGCAAAGGGACCGAAGCGGAGGGGCTGAAACGCCTTTCTATGCGCTTCACAGCGCGTTGATTTCTGCTGCTTTTCTTGGGATGTTCTGGAAATTAAATTCATTTTAATTTTATGAAGAAAATATATATTTGCGAATTTTTAACACTAACGCTGGGTGCTGATTTTGATTGAAAAATTATCCTTCTAAATATTACAGTGAAGTGTTCTTAGGAACAGTCTGAAAATGTTAAACTCCTAATTTACAACTTTGAAATACTTGAAGTACTGACAGCTTTGTTTGGCCAATTTTTAGTCGAATTACAAAATTTTTAGAAATTGTAATCAAGATATTTGGATTTAAGAATTTGTTATTTCAAATAATTAAAAAACTTTTATAATTGTTTTTACTTTTAAATGTATTACGAAATATCGTTAGTTTTAAATTTCGCCTGAGAATTCGTCCAACTGATCTGCAGAGCAGAAAACTATATTCCTTATCTTTATTATGATATGTATTTATTTTATTAAAATATTAAACATCCCTATGTATAAGTTCCTATAAATGGTAACAGTAAGCTATAAAGAAATAATTATTAATTATCAGGAATTAAAATAAAAGAATATTTTAAAAAGGGGAAAAAAGCCTATAAAAGTTGTAGCGATATTTCAGCGAATTTATGTTGGAATTGTTGCTGGGAACACAAGGCTATTGTATTTAATTCAGGTTGGTTTTTTTATGCTTTTCTTGCGCTTTGTTCAGCTTATTGTCAGCACAAATATTTGTTTGTTTGTCTTTTGACGTAAGACGCAGCCACCCAACCACACAAGATACACAATAACAGCCTCCCTAGCGAAGCAACGCAGTGGGACATGGATGTATAGGGCTAGAGTAGGGTGTAGAGCAGAGGCAGTAGGGTGCTCAGCATGTGGGTAGATGCTGCTGGGCTTATTTCATTTTACGAGTGTGCCCAGGCTGAGGCAATATTTTGCATGTTTGCATACAAAATATCATATTTGCTGAGATTGTTTCATTAAAAAAAGTAAGGCAGGTGGCGCTTGGAGTCTTGGTGGTTATACTACCTAGAGCTAAAAGCGAACTACCTTTTGGCTATGCTAGTACGTGTTTAGCTTTAGCACCTATACGCACACACACATACACTGTGAGAAAAAGACATACACCACATGCGTGTGTCATAAAATGGTCATATTACCGAGCACAAGAGTGCGCAAGAGACAGAAAAGCAAAAAAAGAAGAAAAGCTGAAGAAAATGCGGTAAGTGCCGCGCTGAGGAAATTGGTTTTCCCACGCACCATGCCAACCAGCCAACAAAATATAATATCTGTGAAAACAGAAACTGAAACTCAAACTGTGCAGCAGCAGCAACAAAAAACTGTTTCCGACTAGTTGTGTATGCCAAACAGGTGGACTCTGCTGTTTGGCCCATAAAATTTGCTCGTTTCTCGTCGCTGTGTGTGTTTCAAGTGCCTTGCAATGCATTGAAAAGACATAAAGCCTAAAAGCAGGCTAAAAAGAGTTTTTTCTTCGGTTTTGCACATAAAAACAGCGGAACCAAAAGCAAATATTAGTTCTATTCATAAGACGAAAACTTGATTGTGTCGTAAACACTAAAGCCAAGGAATTATTAAAATTATATGCAGAGCGTGAAATTAGCATAAATATATGAATAGTTTGGTAAAATTTTAATTTTATAGAGTTGGGCCGACGAGAGTTGTGCCAGAGAGAATTCGACCATCAAGAGTTGGGCCAGCGAGATTTGGACTAGCGAGTCTAATATATAAATAATTATTTTGTATATAAATAAATTTACAATATGTAAATAAATTTTTAATATACAAATAAATATTTTACAGATAAGTCTATAAATTAATTTGTAGTCAAAGTATATAATTAATTATGGACAAAACTTCTTAAACGTCTAGATAAATATATATGCAATATAGTTGTTTTTTATTTTCAATATTAAATATACAGATTTATGTATAAATTATAGTATCTGTATAAATTATAATTTCTGTATACATTATAATTTCTGTATAAATGATCTACTATTATTATTATTATTGTTGGGGAATTGTGCACGGCGACCTATTAGATCTATTGTACCCCCTACTGGAAATCTCCTACAGCTCTCCTATCAGTCCGATGTCCCGAACAAAGTCGAGTATTTTTGAGGGAGTGATGATGAATGATCTAATAATAATATTTTTTTTATTTAAAAAGCAAATCAGTGTTTTATTTAATAAGCAAATCAGTTCAATTTTTATTAATCCAAATTATATTAAAAATAAACTTTAATACTCAAGGCTTTAATGCAATAAATTATATCATTGGCTTCTCTGCTCTGTGAGGCAAGTCCAGCAGCTGCTTTTGGCAATTTTCTTTTCATGTTAACATTAAAATAGAGTTACGATTTTTCAGCTTCCTGCAGATGGCCTGCAGCTGCCCCGCCCACTTGACAAACATGAAAATGGTATAAACATTAACTTTCCATTTCAGTCAAGCTGTCAGCAGTCCAAGCTGTACCTCCATCCACTGCCTGCCTGCCTAGCTTTGTTACCTTTTGCCTTACTGTCAGGGACACACACACACACACACACACACCTTCGCACACCTCCCCGCACCTCCGCACACCACAGAGTTACTCAATTATTTCGTTGACATTAAGCACATAAAAATACAAATAGATGACACCCAGCCACAACAACAACAGCAACAACAACAGCAGCAGCAGAAAAAAGGACCACAACGAGTTCTTATAATGGTCAAACCACCTCCGACCGATCCCCTGTTCCCTCGCCCTCCCTGGCGTAGGAGCCAACAGCGATTTGTCTGCAGATACCTTTTTTGCCTAGGCTGAAAGTACGGTTCTGTCTTTATCGCAGATTAAGTGCGACATCGTCATCTAGAACCCTCCCTATCTCTGCCCCTCATCACACCACTCTCCCTCTCTATAGATACTATAGTCTGAGGAGTGTACGTTAGTTATCCCTAGCATTGTGCTGAAATGTGCTTACAGCACATTAATTTCTTGCACCTGGCATTAAGATAATTGTTGGCCTTTGTTTAGATACAAGATACGAGATAATCGACTGAACATGTACCGTCCCTACCCATCCCCCATCCCCCTGCCTACCCTCGACAGAGAAAAAAGAACTCAATGAAATGAATGGAATGGAAATTGAATGGCATCGAATCGCTGGAATGTACAATGGAACGTGCTGCTCTTTAAGCAATTTGATTAACTTACGGAATTTGCTTTAAAATTCGATGCGCCAAATATTTCACTTGGCAAACAACAATTTATTTAAATTATTTGCGCAAATAAACCTACGCGAAATTCATGCTCAACAAATTGTGCGAAATTTTTTGGAGAATTCGAATTTTCTTTAATTCAATTTAAATGAATTGCTATAAATAAATAACTTATTTTGTTTAGTTTAGTTCAGTGTGATTTATTAAAAACAATTAGCTATTTAATACTATGCTTCTATAAATTATCGATAGAATTTTATTTATCAGTTTTTAATTCGATTCTTTAGCATATTTTTGAAACAAGTTAAAAATGTTTGTATATTAATTGACTAACACAAATATTATAAGTTTTGATTAATAAATTTATAAGTAAAACTAATAAATTAACTTTACAAATTACAATTTTCTACGAAATGTCATAATTATAATTTTTAAAAATTTATTATAAACATATTTTTCAGTAAGTTCATTGTTCTAGCTCTACAATATTTTTGATCGTCAAAAGAATATAGAGTATCAAAACTCACACAAGCAGAATATTGCAAAATAAGTGCTTAAAATGTTTGGCTTTCGAAAAATAAATGTATAAAAATACAGGGTATAAAAATTGTATACGATAATGTCAACATCTTACAGAAAATTAATCAAAAATCAGTAAAGCACAAAAACCGCGCAAATTTAATAAAATGAAATCAACTTTTAATGGCATTGTATGTGGGAGACGAATTTCACAAGTGGGAGAAACAGAAACGGGAGATGGGAGATGGGAAAGCAGCAGAGATAGAGGCAGACGCGGAGGCAGAGAGGGGCGTAGACAGAGGCAGAGTAATGGGGTCTGCCAAAATAAACGCAGGCTCAACAGTAGGCCAGTCACTTTGAACTTTTGCTAAAGTCATAAAAATCATCCACACACAACAAGAAAAAACACGCAGCCCACACACACACACACACACACACACACACACACATACAGGCCGAAGGCAATTGCGTGTAATTTAATAACAAAATAATAGGAAGCAATGACTTAAAAAAATAACGCAGCGCAAAATAAAAAACAAAAGGCAAAGACAGGCACAGCGAGTGTAGTCATAAAATGTAATCATAAATTATATCACTGCACTGAGAAAAATTTCAGTTTTCAAATGTGCCAATAAAAATATAAAATATTAAATCAAATAATATTAATGTTTACAAAGATAAATGACATTTAATTCGATAAGTCTGGGCTAGACGTCAGTCTATTTCTGTCTTAGTCGACATAAAATCATATATAAATAAAATACTTAAATAATAAAAATAAATAAATAAATAAATAAAAAATTATTTACATTTTTGTAAATAAATAAATCAAAAATCAATTAATAAATATGTAAATATAAAATAATAAAAATTAACAATGTATAATTATTTCTGTCAGTGCAGCCATTTGGCAATTTTACTCAAGTGCAGCGCGTGTTTGTGTGTGCCTGTGTGTGTGTGTGTGTGTGTGTTTATGTGTGTGTGCAATAGGCGTGTTGTGTTGTCAACTGTGTGCCAATTTTTGTTGTTTTCTTTTTGAAATACACTCAACGCAATGCCAACGCCTAAAAGCGGCTTAGTAATTGCTTATGAAATATGCAAAGGCGTTACCCCGCCGCCGCCTTGGACGGGCCAACTCCCCCCCCCCCTCACCCACCTTCCCTTCGCTTACTCCCCCTTGGCAGCTCATCAGCGTCGGTGCAAATCCAAAAGGCATACGCACCCTTTTAGCCGGAAATCTTCCGTTGGCTTTTTGCGGTTCGGTCCGTAGCAATATGCCGCCCGCCCCCGCTGCCCCCCTCCGCAACGCAGAGAACTACAGTGGGCCTAGCCTAGCATGACATTGCCACTTAGCGGCTACATTAATGGCAGTGCCAAATGGCTAACACACACTCCCTCACTCTAACTCCATCTCTCTCTCCCTCTCTCTCTCTGTTATCTCTCTCCCTCTCTCCATGCCGCTGTCAGTTTCAGCCCCCGTTCATTGCCGTTCAGCTGAAACTGAAACAGAAACAGAAACTGAGCGTGTAACGGCAAATAAACTAATACAGACGAGGCATAAAAACGTAGCATACTTTTGCGCTGCGTATGAAGATGTTACATTCCTGGTCTGCATCTTCTTTCTTTCCAACCATCATCATCAACCACCTCCACCTGACTCACACTCGCTCACCCTCTCACCTCCCCTACTTCTCCCACTCTCGACGCCAACTGACTGTATCATGAATATTTAATGCTGACATGTACAAAGTGTACAATATATGTAGATGTACAGTTAGACATCCGTGTACGTATGTATGTATTTCTACAAACATATGTCTGTCGAAACTTACGTATAACAACAACATTCAGCCCAAATGAATGACAAGAAAAATTGCATATGTTGCCTGCAAAGTTTCACATTTAGTGGACTAATTTGTTGCTCAAGACTTGGCGTGGAACCGCAACTGTCGGCATAGAAAACAAGGTCGTAAATATATTCTAATAAATATTTTAAATAATAAATTCTAAATCTAGTTTTACTTATAGGGAAGCAACCAAACTGTTCGATCAATGTATCAATAGATAAACAGCTAACTATTGTCATATTCTATTCTATTCTTTTATATTCTAGGCATTACCTTAATTTTTCAAAGTCTATTAAAATTTTAGACAAATGTTCAATTGATTACAGATTTTTTTATGAGAATTAATCAAATTTAATAAATTATTTTAATTAAATTATATCGAATCGGTAACAATAAATAACCATTTAACGTAGGTATAGAAATAAAAAAAAAAAACCTTTAAAAAAACGGATTCAACAAAATAAAATATAATTATTATACAATTATAATATAATGATTATGTAATTCTTTTACCCTAAATTTGTATATTATTTATATTACGAAATAAGTAAGTAGGACAAATTACGCGCATGTGGCATTTAGCTTAGTTTATGTTATGAAATTTAATGTTTTTTATATTTCAATGCATAGACTAAATTTAAATAAAATATTTTTTTATAAAAAATTATGTTTTTTGTTGTTCAAGGATTTTTCAAGGATTATTTTTTGTACCAAAACTTAAATTTTACCCATTTAATTGACAAAAAATTAAAAAAAAAATATTTGCGCTTTATAAAAAAACAGCGTAATACGGAAAACTGCAGAAAATATTGGTAGGAACAAGTTTAAAAAACAAAAGGTGTTAAGGATTCATAAACTTAAGGACTAGGTCCTGTTTTTGGTACCCAACGTAGGTTGAAAGCCGCGACAAAAAAGCGAATTTAATTTCTTGCTGCTAATTAGATCGTCAGCGCTTCTTGAATTCGATCCAATTTAGATCTAACAATATCCACCTTTCGAATAAAACTAATTTCAGAAAGCTCGGTTAATGTCTTGTACGGAATAAATGTCCTTTAACCGGAACTACCGCTGACGTACAAAACGGCCTTATCACAATTTTCAAAAAAAAAAAATATTTTGGGATTTGGAGTAGAAAAGTGTTAAATCTGTTATGAATATGTTGAATTTAGATGGACCAAATAGTTTTCGGTGCCCCAAAAAGGTCCTAGTATGGAGAAACTCCCATTGAGGGTCCTTACTGATATGCGCTGCACTCGGGTATAATGTAATGACTTATATGTGCTATAAAACACGTATAACGAATGGCGAAAAGGATCTGTAACTGTAGGGGCCAATTATATTAACATTTGGCAAGGATATTTAATTGGTTTTGTAAGGATTTTCAGCAGGATAATGCACTAATGCACACTGAAAGTCGCCAGGATGCGTTTTTTTAAAGAACAAAATCCTTCCTCCGGAGTAGCCAGCGAGTAGTCCAGATTGAAATCTGCTTGAAACCATTGGGGTATCGAATTCCAATTTATTTATAAAAACAGGACACAATAATTATCCTTTAAAGAGCTAAAAAAAGCTATTATTCAAAAAAAGGCTAAAAAAACACATAAAAATGCATCAAAATTAAAAAAATTCACAGCCCAGGATGGCTTTTGAAGGTCCTTAACTCTAAAGGATGTTTAGTTTATAATAATCCCATCCAAAAAAATTATATATTTCACTGTATTTTTGATTTAACACAAAATTCTCGATTTTGTCCTACTTACTTATTTCGTTCGGTAGAGCCAATGCTTGTGCACAAAATTTAAATTAACGGACAAACGTAACGGTACTTTTTCAAAATTTTTTGTTTTTTTATCGAGAATAGTTATATTAAATCAAAATATAGAAAGATAGTTGCATAAATTGTTTTTTAACGGCAAGAAAATCATTTCAAAATGTTGTCCTACTTACTTATTTCGCGCACCTTATGATCTAATAATTAGACAATTCCTCCACCCCAAAATTCTATAACTCCTTCTTTTTCTGGGCATTCCCGTTAACCATTATTATAACACGTCATATAAGTAGCATCGCTAACAATTCTACTTTTGGCTAATTGCTCAAATTACGGCCCATCCTTGGTACAATATATTTACGCACTTGGCAACAATTTGATAATGGCACAGTGGGCGGCATCGTGCTATTATCATCAGCTGTATAAATCCCTTGACACTCTATGATTATGAGGCCCTAAATAACCCAACCCAAGCAGCCAAACTGCAAAACCTTAATGTACAGAAATCATTTAAACAGGCCCTGCCCAAAAACCCCGAACTTCCTGGTTTTCCATGCCTCTTGGGGGGGTTTTTTTGTGCCCAGCTCTGTCTACGGAGAAAAACAACAAAACAAAACAACAAAACAACAAAACAACAAAACAATTTAACGCTTTAATGATAATGATGTATGAACAACTAAAGACAACAAACAAAAGTTGCACGTGTGTTGTTCTAATGTTTGTTGTTTTCGTTGTTGCTTGTTATTGTTATTGCTGTTGTTGTTACTGCTGTTACTGCTGTTGCTGCTGTTGCTGTTGTTGCTGCTTCTGTTATTGTTGTTGATGTTTTACTCTTTGGAGTTTGAGTCTTTGGGATTTCGTTACCGAACATCAACAATTCCCGACGTTTAACAAGCTAATGTGCTTTTAATGGTCCGCATGTCCAGCTGATTATATCTGGCTTGCAGTTGGAGGGGTTGGATGGGCACAGGGGCAGCTGAGGGGTGAGTCCAAGTAAAATACACAAATAATTAAAATTAATTATCTTGCAATTAGTTTACGATTTACTCATTAAGCAATGAAACGCGCCAAAGCGCCCAAAAGTATGCAATGTGCACTTGGGACTCCAGCTGGGTAAATGATTATAACGATTATTACGTTCATGATAAGCACCATAATGATCAACATCATCATCATCATTGTCATCATCATCATCGTCAAACGTAGTATACACCATATAATTATGAAATTACTGCGTCTAGCATTTCAATTGAGTTGTTTTGTTTGATTTATGTGCAATTGCACAAGGCAAACAACAAAACAAACAATAAACACACATACCACGCCCCTAAAAGGACTCACACACACAGAGGCAAAAGCAGAGAGAGACGGCAAGCGAAAGAGACAGAGGGAGAGCGAACGGGCGAGAGCGAGGCTAATATGTCATTTATTACGCATACGCCGTGTGGGCATTTGACATTTTGGAAACAGCGTGAACAACGTTTTTGGGTCAGCATTTAACGTTTTATTGACATTTAACACACTTGGCAAACTGTTTTAAGCCTCATGATTTATGTGCCGTCTCCTATTGCTTTTTGCTCTATCTTTTATTTTATTAACTGTGCAAAAGGGGCTTTTAACACTTCATTGCTTAATTACCAAAACTTGAGTTGAGCGCTCTCTTACTCTAGTTTGCAACTTTCAACGAAAATTCTGAAGGGGAAAGCCGTGTTAATTATTTTGCTGCACTAAGAGATATGCTGTATTTTTGTAGTTTAAAAATAAAATAAATGAATAAAATAAATGATTAAATTATCATATAATTTATTTTCATTAATTTTTAAAGGTTCTTTATAATATATTATTCAATTGGATAAATGCTAAATATTATACTTGTATTTTATTCAGGTTTATCTAATTTGAAGATATTTTTTTTAACTAATTTAACTAATAAATTTTTAAGTATCCAATAAAATTATTTTATTTAAATATAAACAACAAATTTTGCAGCAATTTTAATATTTCAAATTCAAATAGTTCTGATTAAATATTAAAATATGCGTTTGACAATTAGATTTAATATAGAAATTGATTTATTTAATATAGCTTATAATTTCTTGACTAATATATTTTGCCACAAAATGTGTTTATAATTATAATATTCTACCCAAAACGTATTACCTAAACTTGGTTTATAGGATCTACAAAATCTGTAAATTGTGAAATTATATAAAAGTATTCTCTTGGTATATAATATTATATTGGTAACCCTCTGCCACTTGGCTGTCCCCATGCTGCCTGGGAAAATACTCAACCGTCTGCTTATTATTAAAAGCCAGCTTAAGTGCCAGAGTCAAGCTAATTGAATTAACTTTTCAACCCCGTTGCGTGGTGCGTGAAAAAGGCTAAAACAACATGCAAACAGCAACAAGAACAACAAGAACAACAAGAGCAGGGCAATAATGAGTAACAAGTTGTGCTAATGTTGATAAAGTGCCGTCAACTCAAAGAGATTTTACAATATTTTTTTCGTGCTTACTTACGCCAGACTTTTGGCCATAAACCTGAAACCTTCAAAAACAAGCGGAATAAATTGAAGAAAATAAAAAAATAAATAAAGAAAAGCGCAAATGGTGATGGAAATGTAATTGTTCTGACTGGAAACCACGGCAATCGGTTAAGATTTGTAAGATATACCACTATATACAAATTAAAAAAAATATATATATATTCAGAAGATTTTTAAAAATAATATGTAATAAACTTGTTTGAACCAAATAGGATCTCTGCAAATAATATATGAAACTTGTTTATAAGTAAAATCAGTCACAATTAAAATTATTTTAATTGAAAAACACAACTACATAAAAATAAATAATAAAAAAAATTTAATAAAGAATAAAAATAAATCTTGGAAAAAAATATTTCTGTATAACTTCTATTCATTTATTAATTAAGTACCAATGGCATATAAACTGTAAGTTCCAAAAACATTAAATTACCATTTAAATATTATATACATATAACCCAATCTTTATAATTCATATCCATAAGCTTAAGGCCATAGCTTGATAACCTAATTCAAACGTTAATTTGTAATTGAATAATAATAATAAATAGTAATACTGGTAAGCCGCTTTAAGCTCTAAACTTCTACCATTCCCTCTAAGCATATTTGCATAATGTTTTAATCAATATCCTTTCATTAACAACTATTATCAGTTTAACCGTAATTAGTTTAAGCAATAAAAGCAACGATGAACTTTAAATTTTCTGCACTGAATTTCTCAGTAATTATAGTTAAGTTGAAAAGTATTTTCAAATTCATATTGTTGCTGCTCCCTCTCGCAGTGGCATTGATACTAATAGAGTTTCATCGGAAAGTAACTTTTCAGCGGTTTACCGTAATCTGGCAAAGTGACTAACAGTATCCGCAGTGCTCGCTCCAAAAGGGTCTCAGGGTGGGGTGGGAAGGTGGGCAGGGAGAAAGAGTATTTCCTGCTGCTGTTCTGTTCAGCTGAACCGAACCGAACTGAGCTGAACTGAACCGAACCGAACTGAGCTGAGCTGCGCTGAGTATCCTGGTTGGCTATCGGTTTACGCGCCATGCTTCGTTAAGTGCATTTTGAATTTTTAATGCTGCGCGCTCTTCAAAAAAAAAAAAAAAAACTTGCACAAAGCAAAGCGTTGAAGCAGCAGCTCCTATCCAGCATGAGCATGAGGAATAGGGGTTTGAGGGGTTTAAGGGGTGGCTGTAGCTGCCTGATTAATTTGCTTTATTAAAAAACCATAGAGCTACAAATACTTTGCTTTCGCTCCGCCCCCTCTCGAAGCATTCGAGCAGCTGTTGCTTAAAGCATACAAAAAGCGAAAATAATCAACACAAATTATGCGCAACGCAACATAAATTTGCCAAGTTACGCACTTGCGTTGCGTCTCCATTAGAACCCTTTTTTCTGGCCTGATGGGCCCAATCCTCAATCCCTTGGCAATTAATTTTTAATCTTCGCTAAGCATCGCTACAAATTGTGAACTAACCAGCAGCAGGCAAAAGCGAGTCGGTCACATATTTATCTCAGTTTTATGTACATTTTTTCTAGATACCCTCTACATATGCGAATGCCTGCAATTGGGTTGCTTGGGCTACAACAAGATAAAATTTTAACTGTTCTACAAATATAGTTTTTTTTTAAGTATTCTAAGGAATTGGTTAATTTCGCAAATTTCCCTTAATTTTAATAAACTATGCAAAAAGTCAGCCCTAAGGTATGCAACAATAAATATGAGTTCGGCAATTTTGCAGCAAAATCTGAATTATTTGAGCAAAATCAAATTAGATTGAGCTTCTAGATAGGTAATATATGTATCTAACGATAATTCTCACAATGTATTTAACTGCAATCAATATGTAAATAATTATAGCCACATTTCCGACATAGTTATATTTAAAAGAACTACGTGTATAGAGTATTTTACAGCATATCTTAGCGTTAAGCAGCGTGCGTTAAATTATTGCAATTTCTTGTACTTGTGCGTTGAAGTTTTCTTTTTCATGATTTGCAAAAGTGCCAACAGCAGTGTAAAGGATCTTAGCCCAAGCCAGGGGGATTAATAAAAGGATTACGCAGCGGAAAATGCCAGCTGTGTTGTTGGCAAAGGCAATGCCAATGCGGATGTGGATGCGGATGTGGATGTGGATGAGGATGTGGATGCGGTTTAAGAATGTGCTGGAAATGTGGCTGTGAATCCTACTGTTGCCAACAAACGGCAGAGAGGGAGGGAGGATGGGTGGCAACGTACTTGCTGCAATGGCTAATTGCGTTTCGCCTTGGCAGGCAGGCAGACAGAGAGGCAGTGAGGCAGAGGGGCAGAGAGGAGGCTCTGCTCTGCTCTGCTCTCTATACGCCCGCAATCTGCCAGGCTGCAGTTTTGTCGTAGGCGGCAGGGGGTCGACTCTCTGCTCCCGCTCTCTGTGTATGCATGGTCATATATTAAAAATAATCCATTCGATATCTGTTTTAATACTTCAAATTTATAGCAGGCGCTTACAGCAGCAACAGCAGCAGCAACAACAACAACAACAACAGCTGTAACGACAGCAGCAGAAACAACAGCAACAACAACTCACTGTCATTTTGAAGGGCTTTTAGCTTGATATTTTATTGCTTAAAGGATGTACTGGGCATCAGCAGGCCGAGGGCTGTTTCAAAGCCTCGCTTCCAAATGCTATTGCTCGGCTCGAATTTGGTTTAATTAAAGGAATTTAGAATTTGAACAGTTTTGCAAAATCTTCAAAAATCCACAAGAAGTCTACAAAAAATATTAGACATTTAAAATTGGACATAATAGACAAACTTAAATAAAATTTACAAAATAAATTTAACAAAACATTACCAAAATAATACAGTTTTATAGCGAATTATTGTACATAATTAAATAAAATAAAAAAAATAGAAATTAAATAATAATTAAAATTTAATTATAAAAAACAAAAGAAAAATCTATAATTTAATAAAACAATAATCATGAATTGTAAAACATAGTTCTACAAAAATGAAACAAATTTTAAATTGGCAATCATTAAAATATAATCTATAAAATATAAAAATACAAAGAAATATTCTAATTAATTGAATTTATTGTTAAATTATATTAATTAAATAGCTATCAAAAGTGAATCAATGTTATTCCAATTTTGTAATTATTGTTTTTGCAAAATGTTTGCATTGTAAAAAAAATATATACTATTCAAATATTTACGGATGGGAGTTTCTAATTAGTTTCAATTATATTCAATTAATTTATTAAAATATGATAATAAAATTAATATCAAAGCTGCAACAATAAACATCTAATTTTGCAGTTTCTACACCATATTGCATTTATTTATTAAAATAAAAATAACTTTGATGTGTTGATAATTTTGTTTATAACTAAACAAACCATGAATTTGGGAAGGGAATAAAATAGATTTGCGTCTAGTTCCCACTAAATGTTGTGACCCCCCTCGCATAACGCGTTTTTGCAGCCATTGTTTTTTATACGCGGCGGCCATTTTAATAATAACATTTGTCTTCGGCTGCGGCTTTTTTATGGGCCACGGCGCTGATTTGCTTACAATTGACATAACGGCAGGATCATATGAGTTATGCCATAACTGCGAGAGCTTTACGAGACGACTCCCAGTCCCTCCCGATGGCAATATGGCATTGCCAAACCCAATTCCGTGCGCCAAAAAGTGCCGTAGATAAGCCGCACTCAATCAGCATAAAAGTGTGCTATGAAAAATGTAGGGGAGGAGCAGCAATTGGAATATGGCGGGCAAAAGCTGCAGCTGAAGATAAAGCTATAGCTATAGCTAAAGCTAAAAGAGCTGCCGTTAATCAGAAACTGCAACAACAAAAATAAAAAACCAACAAAAAAAAAAACAAATATTTAACAAGAACAACTAACTAAAGCAAGTACAACAGAGAATTCTAAATTGAAGCTCACCAGGACACGCACGCATTTAATTAAAGTAAAAGCTTTGCTTTTTTCCCTACCGTTTTTTATTTAATTCTTCTCTTTCTTGTTTTTCGGTTTTCCGTTTCCGTTTCTTGCGAATGTAAAAAATGTGTGGTTGTCAAGGGATGCGTGCGTCCCGCTGCAGTTGCAAGCATAATAACGTGCAATTTATATGAGTGCCATTATTTAAAACACGAGCTAAAAATAGCTAAAAAAAAAAAAAAAAAAAGAATATAAATAAAAAACTAGCTCTTTGGCTTTAACTTGTGAGTGCTAGCCAAGACGCATTCGACTCATTTGTTATCAGAGTTAAGGGATAGGAAAATGTCTACATTTCAGGGGTTAACACTCGGTTTATTCTCCACTAGCAAGTTGGGGTAGGTTTTATGGCAAAATGAGTGACAATCGGCAGGGATAAGCCCCATAAAAAGGTATAAGGTTTGAAAATAGACTAAGCGCGCTTTATGGCATATTTTATAACAAACATTTTTATTGTATAAATAATTTATAAGACAAATATTGTTATTGTATAACAAGTTTGCTTTTTGGGGTGGTAGCACAGTTTATTGTTTGTTATACAGTAGCATGCTGCAATTGGTAAATTGTTATACTAATTTTGTGCTACGCTGTCCTGTCAGCATATAACAAACTAATAAATGGTTTGAAACTTTGAGAAAATTTAACTATCATATGTAGCAAAGTGGGAGTGTTATATTATGTTGTTATACAGTAGCATGCTGCAATTAGTAAATTGTTATACTAAGTCTGTGCTACGCTGCGTCCTGCTAGCGTATAACAAACTGATAGCGGGTCTGGAAACTTTATTAATGATAAACTGACATATGTAGCAAAGCAAAATGACAAAATGGTATTGCCTGTTATTGTGTCATAAATTTATATAACAAATATTTTTATTATAACAGGTTTACTTTTTGGGGTGCATTACTTGGCATACAATATTTTTAAAGGTCACATTGAGCATAGCAAAGTGAGAGTGTTATTTTAAGTAATCTGCATGTATCCTAAAAATCGTAGCTCTTAGGGGTTGCAGACTTGAATAGAAAACACACGACTGTTACCCTTATAACAGTTACTGAATATAGCAGTTGTATATATTATTACAACCATTACAGTGCAGTGTAAAACTATCAAAAATATATAATTCTCAACTTGATGTACACGATGTTATAATTCAAATATCTGTATAACAATTGCTTTCCAAACGCTGTGTCCTTCCTTCGTATAACAAACTGTTAATAGGTTTCAAATAACGCTAATGATGAACTGTTATACGTAGAATAGCAGATTAAGAATGTTATATTATTTTAGGGGTTGTTGGCTGGAATATATACATATATAACATACAGCAAGCTGTTATATTTATAACAGTTCAGTGCAGAACCTTCGAAATTCAATATTTAATTGTTATACCAGACTAAACGCAAATATCACAAATATCTGTATAACAGCTTTAGCAATTCGAACTCAAAAAGCTCCCACTAAAAACTCTACAAAGCTTTCAAGCTTCTCAGGCATAAAAAACAAGTCCTTTGATGTTTTATGGCATGTTTATGGCAAACAGGAAAAACATAGAATCCATATGCTATAAATATAAGTTGAAATTCAAATAGTAAAGAAATAATAATTAGGCTATGGTACATAGAAGTAATGAAGATGAATAAAATATACAATTTGTAATTGAAAATGCAAAATATTAATTAAAAATAATCTATATATAAATAAAGAATAAATCTATAAATAAATGAATCCATTTTCCAGGCTTTTAGGGCCATCTTCCCACACGACTTGGCTGCCTAAGCTGCCACAAAACAAACTCCCAGTTGGCCAAGTTATGAAGCGAAAAACTACAACAAACAATGAAACAAACTGCAAAGCCAGAAAAGCAGAAGGAAACAAATGTGACAGAGACAGAGACAGAGACAAAGAGAGAGAGTGCCAAAAAGTTGGCTGAAAGCTTATCAATATGATGTTTCTTAAGCATGCGTGTGTCAAGTGGCTTAATATTAGGGCTTAGTCGTAGGCGCTGCTAAAAGCCAGAACTTGGCCAAGCGATTCAAAAGCATTGATAACAAATTGACTCCGAGCCAAACAATAAGTATTTGCTCAGAGTGCTTGGATTTTTGGCAAGGTCTTTTAAATTCGACGACTGACAAATGATAAGAGTTGCTTTTGTTGTAGTTGTTGTCACTAACACAATTATCGCTTGCAAGACACAATTCTTATGTAAATACTGATAAGCACAACAGAGTGATAAGCAGGGCATTTGTAGGCGTTACAAATGACTAACAAGTGCCCATGGAACCTCAGATGATACTTAAGAAGTGTGTAAATATAATAAAAGCATCGCTAAAAGTGGATTTTAAATATGCATAAGCGTACAGTTATCCTTAGAAGAACTACAGCAATAAAGAAAACTACCAGGGCTACGAAAAGGTGTGAATTTTATCGGAATTTAAAAGTTCCATTTTAAACCAGAATGGGCGGAGCAGATCAGTCGGACGGGCCCGACTGTCTTATACCCTGTGCCAATACAGTATATAATTTAATTAAATTTAAATGCGTTTTTCAAGATAGTTAAATATAATAAAAAAATCTCGCGGGCTATCGCCCGCAAGACATGACAGTCGGGCAAGCCCGACTGTCTTATACCCTGTACCAAAGATCAGCCTTGCTAGTACAGTATTCCATTTAAAATATATTTTGAATCTATTTCAATTTATATTCCGAATACCAACTTTCTATGTTGAATAAAAATATTTTATTTATATTATTTCGCCGCTCGAATCCGCTAACGATTAATAAATATAATCGATACCCAGGGAACACCACTAGGAGGGCAATGGTATATCGGGATATTATTATATGTAGCATAGCCTACTACTACTTACATATACATCAAAATTCAATTTGCAAAAAAAAAATCTTTAATTAATCATAATTCTTTTAATAGTGGACCGATATAATTGAAATTTGCAAAATTGGTAGATATTAATCATCTCCACAGTTCGTAGAAGAAAGAATTTATTTAGATAGATTTATATGTCTTAAATTTGTCAATGTATTATATTTATGGCCATTATTCGCGGTAGGGGCATGGCATCCGAAAATTGAAATAAACTTGCTCTGCGTATGGTACACACCTTTCAAAATTGACCAAAACGGCTGCTCTAGCTATTATAGTTGCTGAGATCGGAGCGTTTAAATTAATCAATGTATTATATTTATGGCCATTGTTCGCGATAGGGGCGTGGTATCCAAAATTTGGAATAAACTTGTTCTGCGTATGGTATACACCTTTCTAGAATGACCAAAACGGCTGCTCTAACTCTTTTAGTTGCTGAGATCGACGCGTTCATACAGACGGACAGACGGACAGACAGACAGACAGGGCTAAATCAACTCGGCTCGTCCTCCTGATCAAGAATATATATACTTTGTGGGGTCTACCACGCCTCCTTCTGCCTGTTACATACATTCTGACAAAGTTAATAACCCTGTATTTCCCATTTTTCAATGGGTACAGGGTATAAAAAGTTTAAGGTTCGAATAACAATATTCTATGTTCAATATTACGCTTGCTATTTAACTTTGTATGTTCAAATATTCAAACATACGCACAGTGCAAGTGCTTGGTATAGCCATCCCTCTCGCACGCTATTCCCACACGTATAGCGGCTGCGCTTGCAATGCATGCAATATTAGGACGCTTATATCTCCTTTGTTTATAAACCTATTTCAATGTGCAGGACAGTTAAATATATTGTAAGAGAGTATATATTCAATAATAAAAACATTCTATGATTAATATTACGCTTGTTTTTTAACTTTTAAGTTCAACTATTGTGAAGCTTATATCTCCTGTGTTTCTTAACCGATTTTACTACGCTTTTCAGGATAGTTAAATATAATACAAGAGAGCTTATGTCCTAAATAACAATCTTCTATGTTTAATATTACGCTTGTTATACAACTTTTTATCGTAAAAAACACGAGGTTGTGTGAGTTTTATTAATTTTTGGGCGTAAAGGGGGCGTGGCATCAACAATTTGAAGCAAACTTGATCTGCGTATGGTATATACCTACCTATAGCAACCAAAACGGCTTCTCTAGCTATTGTAGTTTCCGAAATCGACGCGTTCATACAGACAGACGGACAGACGGGCTGACGGACGGACAGACAGACGGACATCGCTAAATCGACTCAGCTCGTCTCCCTGATCAAGAATATATATACTTTGTGGGGTCTGCCACGCCTCCTTCTGCCTGTTACATACATTCGCACAAAGTTATTAACCCTGTTTTTCCCATTTTTCAAATGGGCACAGGGTATAAAAATTAGAATATTCAAAGTAAAAACTTTTTGGAATTCCGATTTTAAAACGGTTCTGCTAATTCAATACATATGATTTAATTAATTTTAGTATGCTGTAGAGAAAACCAATTTAATTTCTGTTATTAAAAATGAATAGAATTTAAAAAATTATAATTATCAAATAAAAAGAAAACCCGTATTTCCAATATTGTCAAGTTTCTATTAACAATAGCCATTTCAGCAGTACAGAAATATAAAAAAAAAACTGCAATTTCATAGATGTACGCTATTCATTCATAAAAATCAATAGCCCCGACTCTATATATTTATTTTCGTCGCTATTGTAACATTTCATTTCCCGTTAATTTCCCCCAATACCATTACAGACTGTGACACATTTATTTATAAATGTCTTCAATTGATAGTTTAAAATTAGATAGTAGAAACTTTTGGCTAACCATCCCCCGCAAACAGAACCTGACCCTAGTCAAGGACCTTTAGCCACCCCTGGGAGTTTTTCACATTTTCCCAAGCATTAAGCGAAAATGCAACCAAATGCCACTCAAGGGACAAACTGGAAAATAGTTCAAACTAAAAATCAGCAAACTCCAGGCGCTTACTCTTTCCCTTCCTCTTTCTCTTCCCCTTTACCTCTTGCTCTCGGCTGAAACACACGAGCAACTAATTAAACTTCTCCCTGCCTCCTCATACGCCGCACTTCCCCCCTTCACCAAGAGCGCAAAATAAAGGCGAAAATTAAGCAGCTTGCAGAGCAAAGAGAAATCTCATTGATTCCTAGTTCCCAATCGGCTTCGGAGTTATTTCAATAAGGAAATTCTTACTTTTGACAGGCTCGTTTAATAATTGCCAGCAGTTGGGGAGCTTAGGGGAAAGCTAGGGGGGAGTTTGGAGCCTAGAAATGCAAGAATTTTAATTTACAAAATGAGCAATAATTTTTTTTATATTTTTCATAGAACTTTTCTGCTGATAAAATAGTTTAAAGGCGACAGCCCGAGAGAGGCAGGCGTGTGGGGGGCGGGGCAATTAACTGGCCGCACATTAAAAGATAACAAAGAGCGAGAGCGGAAGAGCGTGGGCGGCAGATGCCAATAAACTTCGCACAAAAGACAAAGAAAATAAAAACGAAGCAACTGCTGAGGCCATTGCAATTTGGGTCAAGCCAAAAGGATAATGCGGTTCGCGGCTAACACACAAATACTAATACCAATACAAATACACAACCAGTCACACACACATAACTCTCTCTCACACACACTGACACACACTCTCACACACAGAGAGCAGCGCTAAAGTTGGAAAACTTTTGAGCTTCTCTGCTGCTTGCGTCTTCCGCTGCAGTCAGCGCTGCCGAATACGCTTTTTTCCCGTCAAGTCTGACGGTTTTTGTAGAGTATCGCTAGAATTGCAAAATAGCGATAAAATTACAAAATAAATGCCAAAATAAGCAACTATTTTAAATGCCAAATAAATTAATAATAAAAGATGCCAAAATAAGCAAGAATTTTAGATCTGTCATTATTTTGATCATTATTTACCTTTTATTTTAACACTTAATTTAAATTTTCTAAAAAAAATATATACAGTAGAATCCGGTTACAACGACGCCGCTTATAGCGTCCGTCCGGTTATTACGACGAAAACTCGATGGTTTGGTTGGTCCCCATACAAACTTATATGAAACGGCCTCCGCTTAGAACGTCTCCGCTTTTAGCGTCAAACCGCTTATAACGACGAGATTTTTCACAATTCAACCGGATATTGCGACGTGGAGAGGAAAATTTGATTTCTTTAACAATGCTAAAAGAAGCAAACAAAACCGTGGATTTTGTGTTTTTTCAATACGAAAAAGAAACAAAATCATGGATTTTGTCTTCCGGATATAACGACGTCGGTCCCTTGAAAGTCGCTATAACCGGATTCTACTGTATTAAATTTTTTGTTTTGATTAAAAAATTAATTTGTTTTATTTTAAAACCTATTACGAACATGGCATCCATAAAATTTAAAAAAAAAATTTTTTTGCTCCTTTCGGATAGTGCGTCTTCCGGATATAACGACGTAAAATCGTCGGTCCCTTGAATGTCGCTATAACCGGATTCTACTGTAATTTAAAATTTATTTGATTTATAATGTTATATAAAGAATTAAATATGGGCATTATAGCTCTTTTCTTTCTTTTTCTGGATTTTGGCAGTAGTACTTCGTAGAAAAAATATTTCGTGAAATTAAATCTTTCAAAGTTCAGGTAAAGCCTAAATCAAAAAAGGTATTAAAGTAAATTTTGTGGGAAACTGTCGATATGTATAAGATTTGTTATCAATATAATAATAAAAATTAAATTAAATTTTAATCATAATTGCATTTGAAAGCATGAAAACTTTTTAGATTAACTTAGCTGCTTTCTGGATTTATTTTTTTGGCACAACTTCCTTAGCTTTTTTCCAACAGCTTTTTTTCACCAATAAAAATTGGCAACACTGGCTGCAGTTTTCGTTTATTGTGGTTAAGCACTTTGAAGAGGAGTTGGTTGAAGGGAAGGGGGCTGCGGGGCAGAGTCCAATTAGAATGCACTGTTGCTTCAACTTTCGACATGTTTTGTTGTTTTTGTTGTTGTTGTTGTTATTGTCACCACAGAAAACATACATACATACATACATAAACTGGCTGCGTTCAGGCCCGCCTACGCAGCTCGACTGGACCCGTTCAACAACCACAACCAAAACAACAACAACAACAACAACCACTCGATGATCACCAGCAACAACAACAACAACAACAACTGGCGCTGCGGCCACACACACACACATACAAACACTTACGCACATGTTAAGCTGCGCAGTCGACGCCGACGCTGGCGTCACATGCCACTGCCAATTAGTTGTTTAAACGCACAATTGCAGCCCAAATCATAGTATTAACTAATCGATTTTTTATACACAGCAGTTACAGTTATTTCACACACACACACACACATGCAGAGCGGCGCTTATGTGCGTAAAAAAACAAGTAAAAAAAAACGCCGACTGCGATTGCAGCTAAAACGCCTGCTCTGCTTGCACTTCAAACACCGCAAATGTCGCACTCGAAACGCGCATTTCTCATTGATGTTTTTTTGCAACAATTGTGCCGAAAACTTACATTAAAAATTCGCAGTTTTTTGCACTTATTTGCGCGTCTGTATGTTTCGATAAAACTGTGAAATTGGTAAACAATAGCGCTGACACCAGCAGCGATGTATCGATACTCAAATTATCGATGTTGATATCGCAGCTTTTGGACAATATCGTTGTTTAATTTTTAGCCTTAATAATAATTATTTTACAATTTTAATTTACAATTAATTTACAACATTATCAAATTGCATAAACAATTTATTAATTCACAATAAAAATCGTTAACGACAGCTGTTCAAAGTCAACAATCGAGCAAGCGATCACAGGGTGTCAACGTGTTCGACGCACAGGTTGCAGTTCGTATGCCGGCCTGCAGAGGCGCGCTATGTGTTCGCGTGCGTGCGAGCGAGATGCAGTTGTCGAACATGTTGCAGCCAATTGGAATGCAGCGATCGTTATTTTATTTGAAAAATTTAGCAACTTTATTTAATAATAAATTATTTATGGATGAATTCAAATTAATTAATTAATTTAACTGTTTGCATATTTATTAAAAACAAAACTGCGTTATTAAGCACACTTACCGATTGAATTTTGCTTATTAATTTGTATTCTTTACAGTTAAATTATTTTGTTTATTGTTTAAATAAATCAATTATTTTGTTGAACTTGCTTAAGCAGTTATATCAACTGCTGAGCTTGGTATGTGCGGCTTTTTGACTTCACTGCGCTGCTCACTTGATTTGAATTCGAGCTTTGGCCATTTGTTTAGGCCATTGTTTGCATTTGTTTATAACTTTCAGGCACTTGAGCAATTAACTGGCTTTATTTGTTAATGCAAATCAAACAATTTGCCTGTGCACACAGCGTATGAATAACAGTATTTAATTCACTTTGTTTTCATTGGTGAGAAATCGATTTTTTTCCTTTGCTTTTTGATTCGCAGCTCGAAACACAAAAGTAACTTCCGTTTCTTCCACTTCTTAACACTTTAACTAAAGCATAACGGCCTTGTTTAGCCTAGGCTAAATATTTAGGTAAATTTGCATTGTTTCAGCTGGGTTTTGTGTAATTTTTATACAGGTTCTTAATACATATTTCTTTTGCTAGAATTTTTAACAAAAGTTCCCACTCGGAGCAGACACGAGGAAGCGCACGCTGTCAACTGAACTAAATTCCTTCATAAAGCAGGATATATGGCGCTACCCCCAAAAAATACTACCAGCCAAGATTGGGGATGACTGGACGCGGACATAATGCCCGGCACAATGCGCAGACTCCGCCGGAAATTCACAAATATTCAAATGTGCGCGCGAAGCGTATATCGCTCTCCGTTCTCCAATAAGAAAGTTAATGTTTGGAACTGTTCTGAATTTCGATTCGAAGTTAGTTTTTTTTTCTTTCTTTTTTATGGTTTACTGTTACTGTGTGTGGCAGTTTTTACCATAGGGTTATATAATAATTTCATTATATATATATATACAAATTTATATATTCAGTTCAATATAATAGGGTTAATGGTAAATAAGTAGGGATTTTTTTTTTCTCATTAGTAATTATCAGGGATCGCAAATAATAATTATGGGTTAAAACCAGGATATAAAAAATTGGAGCCAAAAAAAAACATCGGCGACGAGTGCAAATAACACACATCCTTTTTTTAACGACGATTCAGGAAAAGGATAAAACTTTTATTTTGCATCATAGATCACGAATCCATTTAAATTTTGGCAATAGTCAACTTGGTTCAAAAGATATGGGAATTCAATTTTTATTTTCAATTTTTTAAATAAAAATTGCAAAATAATTATTATTTTCAATTTTTATAATACAATTTTTATTTTTATTTTGCAATTTTTATTTTAAAAATTGAAAATAATAATTATTTTGCAATTTTTATTTTAAAACTTATAATAATTGCGATCCCTGGTAATTATTATTCAGAGTTAAATTCATTTTTCAAAACAGCCCAGATTGTTTTCTATAGAATATTTGATTTTCCAGCTTTTTTCTGTGAAGATATTTCTAACGAAGAATCTTTAATATAATCTCTAAGAAAACTAAAGTATTAATCATAAGACAACTGATAAATACCTTATACTCTCGCTGGCACTACTCTCGATTGCCGAGCTCTCTTTGTCCGAACTATCGATGGCCGAGCTCTCGTTAGCCGAACTCTCGCTGGTTCAACTCTCGCTGAATGACCTCTCGCTGGCCAAACTCTTGCTGGCCCAACTCTCTTTAGCCGAACATTCTTTGGCCGAACTCTCGCTGGCCGAACTCTTACTGGCCACACTTCGAGGTCCGAATGTTTGCTGGTCGAACTCTTGCTGGCCGAAGTCTCGCTGGTCGAACTCTTTCTGGCCGAACTCTCGCTGGCCCAACAATTACAATCTTTAAATTTTTCCATTTTCTTTTGCAAAAAAAATAAAATATTAACGTCATATTTCTTAATTTCTTAAAAAAAATAAGGTATATCAAAGTATAAGGTTACAAGTTACAAACCCATTAAACTGCATTTCCGGCTAGTATATTTTGTTACCTATGGGTTTTCCAAGATTTTCAAGATTAATGCTGATAGTTACTAGCTGTTGACATTCTCTTGTAATAGTCAAAAATAGAATCTAGCTTGAAGAAAACTAAATTATTAACGTCATTTATCTCAATTTCTTTAAGAAAAAGCTTATCAAAGTAGGAAGTTACATTTTGTTGTCTAGTTTAATGCGTCTCCGACTAGCCAAACTCTCTGGGAGTTCTGTGTTCCGTATAATTGCTAATATGAAAATATCTGTCCTGCATCGCTGTCCCTCGTCGGCTGCTGCTGCTGCTCCGTTTCCAGCAAGCTGCTCAGCTGCTCTGCAGGCTGATATCTGACGGCAGCTGGCGCATTGGAGGGCTCTACGTTGGCCTGTTTCATGATGTGGCTATAAATAGTATCTATGGTGGGTATGCCAGCTGAAGCAGTTGGTACAGCATTCGATTCAGGAGCAACATCTTTGGCTGCTGCCTTGGGCTTCTTGCCGAAGGCAAAGCAGCCGCTCGCCTTGGTGGCCACCGGCGATAGGTTGTCCTTGTTCTTTGTGCTGCAATAAAGAAGGATTTAAAAATGCAGATTAATTTGAAGTTAGCTAAATAATCAGAGATCGCCATCAATAATCAGTTCTACTTTTTAGTCTACTTTTTCAGTCGGACGAGAATACCGTTTACTCTATATTTACACCCTGTGCCCATTTGAAATATATGGACGGGGCAGATCAGTGGAACGGGGGCTACAGTCGGACGTAACCGACTGTAGCAGACCCTTTACTTTACTACTACTACTACTATATGAACATACAAACACAATAAGAGGCACACACACTGAGCTACCCGCATATGCAAGGCACACCAACCCCCTCTGCCTAGTGCGGCAAATTGTCTGTGGCATATGTTCGCTGTTTCTTATCCGATCGAAACTAAATTCACAGCATCAAATTACAAATCAATAGCTTTAAAACTGTGGCTACAGCAGCTTTTTGCGGTTTACGGGGGAAGGGGGGGAGGTATCCAAAATCTAAAACAAACTCGTGCTGCTTACTGAATAGGGGAACCTAAATACCGAATATGGTGTTTCTAGCTCTTATAGTTGCTGAGATCTAGGTGTTCATACAGACGGACAGACAGACAGACAGACAGACGGGCATGGCTATATTGACTCGTCTTGTCGTCCTGATCAAGAATATATATACTTTATGGGGTCTGCCACGCCTCCTTCTGGGTGTTACACACATTTCCTCTTTGCACTAAACTAATAGACCCTTTTTACTTTTTTAAAGTAAAGGGTGTAAAAATGGGAAAAACAGGGTTAATAACTTTTTTTAATAAAATTTTATAAAACTGTCGTACTAATCCAAGCAGCAATGCTTTTTCTTCTAACTTTTTTAATAGCTGCACGGCCAAAGGGCGAGCGATGCAATGCCTGCAAGATTTCAATGCGCCTTTAAGAATAGTTAATTATAATAGAAGATAGTATATATTTTCAATAACAACCTTATGTTCAATATTACGCTTCTTATTCATATTTGTATACCCTTGAAAAATGGAAAAAACAGGGTTAATAACTTTGGGAGAATGTGTGAAACAGGTAGAAGCAGGCGTAGCAGACCCTAATCGATAAAAAGCGAAAAACAGACGTAATATTAAATATAGAATGTTGATATTCGGAATATATAGTCTCTTATATTATATTTAACTATCCTGAGCGCATTGAAATCGGTCAATAGACAAATGAGTTATTAACGAAATAATATAACAAGCGTTACCCCGCTCTAATTTTCTTAGTTTGAGCCCTCAAGCAAGTTTTTAGACCCTTTACTTTAAAAAAGTAAAAAGGGTCTATTAATTTAGTGCAAAGAGGAAATGTGTGTAACACCCAGAAGGAGGCGTGGCAGACCCTATAAAGTATATATATTCTTGATCAGGACGACAAGTCGAGTCGATATAGCCATGTCCGTCTGTCCGTCTGTCTGTCTGTCCGTCTGTCTGTCCGTCCGTATGAACACCTAGATCTCAGCAACTATAAGAGCTAGAGACACCATATTCGGGATTTAGATTCTCCTATTTTGCGAGAAGCAGAAAGAGAGTTTGTTTTAGATTTTGGATACCTGCCTCCCTTCCCCCGCAAACCGCAAAAAGCTACTGCAGCCACAGCTTTAAAGTTATTGACTTGCAATTTGGTACGTAACTAGCTTATGGCATTCTCTATTGACCCTGTAAATTTCGATCGGATAAAAAACAGCGAAAATATGGAACGGACAATTTGCCGCACTAGGCAGAGGGGGGGTGGTAGCTTAGTGCGTGTGCGTCTGATTGTGTTTGTATGTACATATACTCAAAGTAAAGAGTGTCCTACGGTCGGTTACGTCCGACTGTAGCCTCCGTCCCACTGATCTGCCCCGTCCCTATATTTCCTATTGTTTTAAGCTCTGTAGGTAATACTTACAATGCCTTGAGCGCCTCCAGTTTGGGTATGTTGCGATTGTAGCTCTTGGCGCCACCTGCGGCCTCCTGGGCGGCCAGCTCGGCGGGATGGGATTTCTTTTTGTGCGTGCGGCAGTTGGAGCCGTTGGCGAAGGTGCGATCGCAGAAGTCGCAGTTGTAGGGCTTGAGACCCGTGTGCAGTATCAGATGGTTCTTCAGCGCCTTGGCGCGCTTGAACTCCTTGGCGCAATAGTCGCACTTGTGCTGCATCTGCTCGGTGTGCACCAGGCGATGGCGATTCAGAGTGGGGCGCGAGTTGAGCTGCATGCCACACTCGGGGCAGATGTACTTGTGCGGATCGTGCGTCTCCTTGTGGTGCTTCAGCCGGTTGAGGCTCTTGAAACACTTCTTGCACACCTCGCACTCGAAGGGCGCGTAGTCTGTGTGGCTGAGCAGATGCTCCTTGAGAGCGTTTAGCGAGTTGACGCCAATACCGCACTGCTCGCAGATGACGGGGCGTGGCCGCTGCTCGTTGTGCACGAACTGGGCGTGGTACTGGGCGGAGGCGTAGGTGGTGAACTTCTTGCCACACTTGCTGCAGGGAAAGAGCTTGCGCTTGGAGAGCGGCAGATGCCGCTTCATGTGGCGCTCCAGCTCGTAGCTGCTGCGAAAGAGCTTGTTGCAACGCTCGCAGGCATGCAGCTTCTGCTCGCTCTGCTCGTGCTCCTGCCGCATATGCCGCTGCAGCGTCTGCGCCAAGGCGTAGGAGCGCGAGCAGTCGCTGCATTTGTGCCTCTTGGCGGGTTTCTTGGACGCCTTGCTGGGCTTTGAGCTGCTGTCGGCATTGGATTCACTGCTGTAGGCGTCGCATAGATTCAGCAGCAGCTCCGTGGTGCTGGCATCCTCGTAATCCTGCTGCTCCGCTGGTTGCGACTCCTGCGACTCCTGCGTCTCCTGCGTCAGCTTGCGCAGCTCGTTGAGCTTATCGTGCAGCACCGGATCCTCATCGAACTTGATGCCCGGCGTGAGCGGATTCTCCAGCTCCAACGTCGCGTCCTCGAGCTCCATGAGCTTCGGCTTCTCCTCCACATAATGCACCTCAGTCAGCGTCTCCGGCTCCGCCTGTGGCAGCTCCTCCAGCAGCCCAAACTTGCCACGCAGCTCATGTATATTCACAGACTCCTTGCCGCTGCTCTGCAGTATGCAATAAAGCTTCTGCACGCGCGTAATGCGCTCCGAGAAGTTCACCAGCGACGTGACCAGCGTTAGGCAGCCGCTGCATATCACCTCAGGCAGCTCCTCCCCGCGTGTTATCTAAAAAGAGGCATTCGTATGAGAATTCTCTTATCAGGCAGATCAGTGTTGCCCACTCCTCACCAAAGAAAAAGCACAGATAAACGGATGTCGGACGTAACCGACTGCTAACGAGTTTAAACTTTTGTAACTTAACGAAAAAAGCTAGATCTCTATCGGGCAAAAGGACAAACTGGCAACACTGATGCAGACTCACAAACTCACATTGACCCAGAAGTATTTGCCAATGGCCGTGGCCAGCGACAGATCGCTGATAGCCGCTGCCTTTGCCGCCCCCTCGTGCTCTGCGCCGTGGAAATTCTGCTCGTTTTTCAGAAAAACATTTATATTTCCCTGCTGATCATCCTTGGCACAAAGACGACACCAAAAATGCCAATCGCTGCTGCTCTCCGCTTCTGTTTGCTGATTCTGCTGCTGCTGCTGCTCTGCGGCCATTGCTTTAAAGTCACTTTTAAAGTTTAATTAAAGTTCAACATTTTAAACTGGACAAATTCCGTAGAAAGTTTGAAATTTCTCACAAAAATAAAGTTTTTGTGTTTGTTATGAGTGAGCAGGCAGTATCGATAGGTGCGTTGGCTGTTATCGATAATAATGTGCTGCGCACACGGCTGCCACAATTGTGCTGAAAATGGTGTTTTTTTTATGTAAGCAACAATTAATTAATTAATTAATTATTTTTTAATTTACCTAAAAATGGCATAATTTTTACAGTCTAATTATATGATTTACGCAAGTTTTTACATGAACGAAAAACACCAGCGTTGGTGTAAATTTGGCAATTGGGTTTAATAATAAGTTGATAATTGTTGTCGATAATTTGTAAATTCATGTATCGATATGTTGTTTACAAAATAAGCCTTATCAGCTGTGTATAGGGTATGCAGCTTGTTATTGTTTTGTTGTGTTTTTTAATATTTAGAGTTTGACAGCCGAATAATTACAATATGTAATTAGTTGTTGAGCAAGACTCAACGAAATATTTATTGCAACAGTTTTAAGCTGAGCAACAACGTTTATCGCTGCTTACAGAAAATTACTTAGTCAATAAATCTGATTTTGTTGCCTGCAATTGTGAAATTGTTAGATTAGAATTTGGAATCATGTTCGAGGCTCGTCTGGGCAGCACGACGCTGCTGAAGAAGATTGTGGATGCGCTGAGGGAGATTCTCACCCAGAGCACCCTGGATTGCAGCGATTCGGGCATACAGGTGAGTAGCCAAGTCCAGCGAGAGTTGGGCCAATGAGAGTTGGGAGAACGAGAGTTCAGCAACAAGAGTTCGGGCAGCGAGAGTTTGGCCAGCGAGAGTTCAGCCACCGAGAGCTAGACGGCGAGAGTTCAGGCAGCGAGAGTTCGACTAACGAGAGTTCGACTAACTTCGAAGTTCATCCAGCGAGAGTTCAGCCTGCGAGAGTTAGGCAGCGAAAGTTACTCAGCGAGAGTTCAGCTAATGAAAGTTATGCAGCGAGAGTTCCGTCAACGAGAGTTGGGCCAATGAGAGTTTAGACAGCGTGAGTTTAGCAGCGAGAGTTAGGCAGCGAAAGTTATGCAGCGAGAGTTCCGCCAGCGTTGGGCCATCGAGAGGTTAGCGATCGAGAGTTCGGCCAGCGAGAGTTCAGCCAACGAGACTTGGGCAGCGAGAGGTCGGCTAACGAGTGTTCAGCCAGCGAGAGTTAGGCAGCGATGTTGATCAGGAATATATAAACTTTGTGGGGACTTCCAAACCTCTCTTCGCCTGTTCTTTGCCATTCTTCCAAAATTCTTAACTCTGTTTATACCCATTTTAAATGGATTTTAAATGAGCAATTCTCTTGGAACAGCTGCAGGCGATGGACAACTCGCACGTGTCGCTGGTGGCGCTGAGTCTGCAACGCGATTGCTTCGAGAAGTTCCGCTGCGATCGGAACGTGTCGCTGGGCATCGATCTGAAGTCCCTGGCCAAGGTGCTGAAGTGCGCCAGCGGGGACGACGCGGTGACCATCAGGGCGGAGGACAAGGCGGACAAGCTGCAGCTGAGCTTCGAATCGGCTGGCGGGGGTCGGACGGCGGATTACGAGCTGCGTCTGCTGAATCTGGAGCAGGAGCATCTGGGCATACCGGATACGGATTATCCCTGCGTTGTCCATCTGCCTGCCACGGAGTTCGCACGCATCTGCAAGGATATGGCGACCTTCAGCGAATCGGTCGCAATTTCCTGCACCAAGAATTCCATCAAGTTCTCGGCCAGCGGGGAGATGGGAAGTGCCAATGTGAAGCTAAGCGAATCGGCCAAGGGGGAGGTCAGACTGCAGGTGGACGAACCCGTAACGCTCTCCTTTGCCGGGCGGTACTTGAGCACGTTTACACGTGCCACGCCCCTGGCGGAGCAGGTGAAGATCGCCATGGCCGCCGACGTGCCGCTGCTGGTGGAATACCCCATTGAGGACTACGGGTATATACGATATTATCTGGCGCCTAAGGTGGATGATCCCGACGCCTGAGTACAAAACGCAAACAATTTTTTATTTTTATTTGTGCAATTTATTTGTATACCCTGTACCCACGTAATGGGTAAAAACAGGGTTGATAATTATTTGTTAATTTAGTAATGTAGCAATTGGCAACCAAAAACATTATTGACCATGTATTTATTTGACATTTATTCAATTAAAAACATTATTTTAAAAACAAAAAATCTGTTTTTAATACACATTTGATTATTTTCTATTATCATAAATTGTATTTTATTTAATTAAAAATTGTATTGGTATTTGCCTTAAATACTATCTAAAATGGAATATAGCATTAAAATATAATAGAATAAATTAATTATTAAATTAAATGTGCAAGCGAATACCAAAAAAAAAAACTATAAAATAAAGTATTTTAGAATTCGTAATCTTTGCCTATTAAGGACATTGATAAGTCATATGAATGGTATTCAATCCTAGATCACGAATATTTTTCAATTTTTGTAATACTCTACTTGGTTTGGAATAAAATAAAATAAAAATAAAATATAATACAAATTTAAAGATAATTAATACTCTTAATTATTGTAATATTATGTTATTTTTATTATAATACGTAAAATTATAAAATTTCCTTTGATAAACACATCCAAAAACCCTTTGTTTTTAAGTTTTATAATAATAATTGAAAATAAGAGTTTTATTGATTTTTGTTGTATAAATCAACAAGCACCTTTTATTTTATAATGTATATTTTAAAATTATATTAATTACGAACCCTGATTTAAACAAATGTGTGGATTGCACATTTAAGTTTTCGCGCTTATTTTGTTGAAGTGAGTTGGCAGCTCGACGTATCGTTATTTCGATAAGAGTCACAGGGTGACTATGCACTGGTCACAAGTCATAAGAACGACGATTGAATCTGATTGGAAATTATTTAATAAACATTAAGGACAATTAACTGCAATAATGAACTGTTTTCTTTTTTTTAATAATTTATTTTTGATGTATTTTCAAGTTTAGTTAGTTTTTTGCTTGGTGCATTTTTACCCATTCAAGTTGCAACAGTGTTGGTTATTTATATAGCGCCAACATGTTATATTCGTATTGGAGAATGGGCAGAGAGAGAGAGAGCGAGAGATAGAGCGCAAATGTTAAGCGAAAGAGAGCGCAAAATGCAACGGAAAAAGCGCCAACGCCGCAACGAGTTGTTAGTTCATTCTGGGAGCTCTTACAGAGCGGACGAACGAGCAGTGGAAGCGGACGTTGCGTTTTTTTTCTGAGATCGTTGGCGATTTTTAAATACACAACAGCGGAAAAAGCAAATAAAAACATAGCAAACAGGGAAAATGTTAATGGGCAAAAATGTCGCATAACTAACATCCAAATTTGTTTGTAAACTACACATAAAACACAACACAAAAACCACAAAAAAATACAGCCAAATTAATTAATAAAAGTTGTAAAACCAAAAAAAAAAACAACAGCTAAATTGTGCCGTGCAGAGTGTAATTCTTGTCAAAGCAAAAGTTCCAAATTTCTAGTTCCATGGTGTGCGTACGCCCGCTGCCGCCCCATCCCCCCGCTGTGCATATCGATACACAAACACCCGAAAATATATAGGTGAGTGCCAACTGTGCAACTGTTACAAGCTCTGAACCCCCCCCCCCCACCGCTAACCACCCCAACCCCTTCGATTGCCACGAAAATAGTCCAGCGAGCAGTGCCTTTCCCCCGCCCCACCGCGCTGCCTAAAATTGATTACGCAGTACCGTCTTCCGTCTTCTTCCAACATTTCATTTTGTTGGGATGGGTTGGATTTGAAGAAAAGTGCGTTGGTTGCTTTTATTAATACAACACTAATACGCTCTCGCACACACACACGCGCACATATACGTATGCGCGAGTGTGAATGAGGGAGAGCCAAGCAGAGCGCGAGTATGGGTTCCAGTGCTGCCCAATACGCTCTTATTCCGTCAAATCTGTCGCTTTTTGAAGAGCATTCGCTAGAATAATTGCAAAACTTGAGCAACTGGATTTTTAAAAAATTTTTCCGATATTTTTGGTGTTTTTTCTGAAATTTTACCAAATTTATTCCAAAATAAGCAACATTTATATTACATATATTATTTAATTATTTAATTTACACTTACATTGAATTTATATTTTGAATTTTTTTGTTGACTGAATTTAGTTGAATGAATAAATAAATAAAGTTAAATTAATTAATAGTGAAAAATTTTAATTTTAATTTGCAACACAATATCAGCTGTATCGTGCCAAAAATGTTAATTTTTTTATTTATTATTTAATTGATAATTTATATATAATTTGATATATTTTAAATATATAATATTTAATTGAAATTTAGTTTTAATATGATGTTTTTGCTTCTATATAATTTGTTGAATGTTGAACCCAACTAGCCAATAACATGTCTAATTGGAATTTCTGGGTGTTCACCAAGCTATGCAGCAAATGCTGAACCTATTTAGTTTGAGCTAAAATTCAAGAAACTTCGTTTGACGGAATTTCTTCCAAGTATATGCGCAAAAGCAGTGTTGCCAGAAAAGGCTAGATTTCTAACCAAAATAGCATAAGATGAAATTCAAATAAATAAATGTAAAATAACATAAAAATAAATTACAAAAATATAATGCATATACAATATTAAAAATAATTATAAACTTATGAGCATAAATAGAATTGTGAAAAAGGCTAAATGTGCAGCGCTGTTGTCAACACTGATGGTATCATCAGCTTTTTTGAGCACGCAAGAGAGCGCCGGAGAGCGCGAGAGAGCGTGCCATGCGCAGTGCTTGATAACGCCAACGGGTGGGAGGGGGAGCACAGCACAGCACAGTACAGTGGAGCTATAGCTGTTGCTGTTGTTGTGTTTGTTGTTGTTGTTGTTGCTGTTGTTGTTGTGCTTGTGTTTGTGAATTGCTTTCTGTTTTGTGTGGTATGCGCGCGGCAAAAATCTCTGCCCCCGCCGCTGCCACTGCCCCCCTTCGCTGCCCATCCGCTGCCGCTGCCGTCTGCCGCCCATTTTGAAAACTAACTTTGAAACTGGCCCGACGAACATCGCCTTAACGCTTAGCGCTTAGCTCAACTCGCCCAACGCCATTCATTTGAAGTTGACAAAGCACACATCTATACATACATAATATTATTTTTTATTTTTATTTTTATTTTCTTATTTGTTTTTGTGTATTCGGTGACGTCATGAGCGCTGCGCTATATTCACAAACTAGTTTTAAAACGGTGTCTATTGTCTTAGAGCTCAGCGTTTGAACTATCGCAATGCAATTGGACACTGTTGTCGCCTCTCCCTCCCTTCCTCCCTCCCTCCTCTCGACTAACTGCTTGCAGCGATAAGCGCATGCAAGTGTGTGCGTGTGTGTGTGTGTGAGAAGTGCATGCGTGTGCATGGAATTGGTTTTTGGTGATATGTTTTGTTTGTCGTCACGTGGAGTGCACACACACACACACACACAAACATAATAACATAAATACATTCATACCTAAATATATACTAACATACATATGTACATACATGTGTTTTTTTTTTTAATTTTTTGCTGAAATTCCTCAGCATAAAAATGCCAAGTTTGAGCTTTTCATTGCAGGTTTTTTTTTGTTTTTGCTGCGGCTTTGATTGGATACTTAATTAAATCGTGTTTAATGAATTTGGTTGCAATACAATACGCCTTTACATATGCATACATCTGTAGTATGTACATACATACATACATAGCAACAATATTCTATTTATATATTTTACTTTATTCAAACTGAGGCCAAAACATGTTCTTTCAAATGCTAACTACAACTTTTATAAAAGAGTTTTAATTAAAAATTGCATGCATTGAAATAAAATAATTTTGAAATATATATTGGTAAATAGAAAACTTAAGCTGCTTTAATTAATAATATATTATTTAAAATATTTAAACCAATGAGAGAATACTTAAAAACTGCTTATTGCATAAAAAAAATTCTAAAAATTGCAACAAAAAATGTCATGCATTAAAAAAATAGTTAATGTAAATAATAATAAATGGATAAAAGAAAAATATATACTATAAATCAATTGTTTAGCTAATTTAACTAAATTTATCGTATACAAGAAAAGTACAATTGAAATTATAAAAACTTCACTTAAATGGGTATTGCATAAATTCATTTATTATTTATTTTATTTATTTACTTAAAAAGTCGACTAATACCAGTCGGCCAATAAAAATTAAATAAAAAATTAAAATTAAAAATAATGATATTAAAATTAAAATAATTAAAATTTAATTTAAAAAAATCTCGCGGGCTAGCGCCCGCAAGACATGACAGTCGGGCAAGCCCGACTGTCTTATACCCTGTACCAAAGATCAGCCTTGCTAGTACAGTATTCTATTTAAAATATATTTTGAATCTAATGTATGGCCATTATTCGCGGTGCATGGCATCCAAAAATTGAAATAAACTTGTTCTGCGTATTGTATACACCTTTAAAAAATTACCAAAACGGCTGCTCTAGCTATTATACTAGTTGCTGAGATATACGCGTTCAAATTGGTCAATGTATTGTATTTATGGCCATTGTTCGCGGTAGGGACGAGGTATCCAAAATTTGGAATAAACTTGATCTGCGTATGGTATACACCTTTCAAAAATGACCAAAACGGCTGCTCTAGCTCTTATACTTGCTGAGATCGACGCGTTCATACAGACGGACAGACGGACAGACGGACAGACAGACAAGGCTAAATCAACTCGTCTTGTCCTCCTGATCAAGAATATATATACTTTGTGGGGTCTACCACGCCTCCTTCTGCCTGTTACATACATTCTGACAAAGTTAATAACCCTGTATTTCCCATTTTTCAATGGGTACAGGGTATAAACATTCGCACAGTTATTAACCCTGTTTTCCCATTTTTCAAATGGGCACAGGGTATAAAAATATAAGATAAGAAAATCTGGGGAAAAAATAAGATTAAAATATAAAATCAAATTAAAGAAAAATATATATAAATAATATTAAATATTAATAATACTAATGATTAGATAAATAAAACGAATTCAATATTATATAAAATATTAAAACAAATTAAATAAAAATTAACGTCGACATTCTATTGTAAATACTACAACTTCTTTATACAACAAATATTCATTTAAAATTAAATGCATTGAAAAAATAATTCATTTAAATAATAATAATAAATATATAAATAAAAATATTTGCATTTAAAGGCTGTTTAAACTATTGTTGTACTATTTAAAAAATTAAATTAAATGAAAACCCTAACTTATTCAATTAATTATTTAAAGCAGAGCTGAAAACCTGGTTCGAATTCGGAACTCTGATCAATTTCCCAAGCTCAAATCGAACCTAAACCCGGTTCAAACCCCCGTTTTCCCGATTTGCTGTTCTTATTGCTTATTTTGGCGCTCCTTTCCCTTTCCCCCCAAGAGAGAGCGTCGTAGAGAGAGCTTATTTTGCATAGAGCTTATCTGTATGCATGTATGGGTGAGTGCTAGAGCACTCGCTGCAATTGATTCGTAAGCTGCGCTCGGAGGGATGAGAGATAGAGTAAGAATTAGAGAGGGAGACAGATAGTGATAGAGAGACAGCGGGTGATCGGTAGGCGATATAAGCTTGCTTGAAATTCCGCTTCATTTAGTTTGTGCGCGTCCGTCGGAAGAAGAGGTGTGGGAGGCACTAGAAGCTGTATAGGGGGATTTGGGTAAGCTGCATTTTCGCACAGTGTATTGATGTAAGGCAGAAGATGAGAACTGCAAACTGTTTCGTATTTCTTCTATCTATTTAAATTTTTGCTGTAAAGCTAAACGTTTTAGATAATTGTCCAATAAAGTAGTTTCTATTAGGATATTAGAAAATAATATGTAGGAGATACTGAACCAAACTCTTTCCAAATAAAACCATTAATAAATCTGGGTTCTTCGAATAACGTTTAAAGTTTTATCGGTGAGCAGCCTGATTAAAACTCTACTAAAAGTAAGTGGCAACCATTTTAAATCAACATATTATGTAATTTAAAATAATAATAATTTTGTGTTTAATTCTATGTTATTTAAAGTCTTATTAGATGTTATCTAAAATAATTTTAAATTAAATTAATTGCACTAGAAAATATTTATAAAGTCCATAATCTAATACCAATACCAACAATTTAATTTTGATAATTCCAAAAATAGAAGACATTTCAGAGTCGAAAAACATTTGCTGTTCGTACCAATAGATCTCTTAGCTCGTGATAGTTTTTACCCCAATTTAGCAACAAACAAATCCAAATGAAAGCCTACGTTTGGTTAAAATCTATCTCTATATGGCAAAGGTGCATTATTCATTCTCTTCCACTCCGATGCAATCTATCTTTAGATTTCTAGACTCGCTTCGCACCTAACATGCAAATCCGCCATAAAAGTTGCGCTCCGGCTAACTTGACTTTTAAACTTTAAATCCGGAACCTCAAAATAAAAGGAGGAAACATGCCATACTTTTCAAAGGAGGTTCCCTAAGCAACACAGAAATATTCCCTAACGCCCAGTTAAATTGCTCCTCGGTGTGATTTGGCAAAAGGTTAAAAATTTGCATAAAATCGAATATTATAATGGGAGGGGAGGATATATGGGGGGTATATGCAGTGAGTGTGTATGCCTAAAGTGTGTGAACGACACACATTCCCTGACATGCTCTAGCCAAGCCAATATCATAAACTATGTAGGGGGGAAGGTGCACGTGGCATGTGGCAAGCGGCAAGTGGACGTTGTTGTATTGAAATACCCCAGAGACCTTTTGCGTAAAGGCTGGGCAAAAGCACTTTGCTAGTTACAAGTTCTGTGTCAAGAAGTCGCTGTTTGTACGTAGTATTTTGGTCAAATCGATATAGTATGGGGTAGGGTAGGAATAAAGCATGTTTAATTTATAGTCTTATGCATGTTACAACATAAATAATATTTTACATATTTACCAGGCAATTACGCTTACTTATATGACAAATTACAGAGTATTCTCAGGTCGTATTTATGGCCCAGTTGCTGTGCCTCTTTTATAGTCCTTCTGCCTGCTGTTTATTAGAATGCGGATGTCGGCTAAAATGACTGCCTGACGTGCCGACTGTCTGTTTGATGGTTATATGCATATCAATATAGTCATCACCTACATACAGTAGTTGCCGTCAGTATGCGCACATGATGTGTGCATGGCAAACTGGGGCAGCAAAGGAACAGCATTTGCTACTTAGACAAAGTCTCCCTAAAACTTGTCTGAGCAGCACAATTTCTAATAAATTGAACAGATGTTTCAAGTTTCCAATATACTTTACGATCAACTTGTATAAGTGCTTAAACATTATGTGCACACTGAGCGAAAAGCGTAGACATTCGGTACTTAAAATTTGGTTTAAAAATTACTATATTCTTAGGTTTTTTATAAAACTTTAACAGGTTTAGAATAAAATATAGAAAAAATATATATTATTTTATTCAAAAGAATTTACTTAGTTTGCGAATTAAGATCTTATTTAAAAAAAAAATTTTTCAGACCTAAACCCAATTTTATGCTGTTAGAATTTACGCTATTTAACAACGAAATTCTTTTATAATTTAGACGTAAACTTGAATGTATTTTAATTTATATTAAATGAATTTACTTGTTTTGAGAATTAAATTCTTCATTCAAGAGCATATTTCAGAATCACCCTTTTCAATCGATTATATTTAGGAACAAAAATTTCCTCCATCTGAGAATTATATTCCTTATTCAAGACAATTTTGCTATTTGTTTTAGGTAGAACCCAGTACAAATCTTGGTTTTAATTTCAAAAGCCAATTATAATTAGCAAACGATCTCAGCATAAAATGCTTGATTCAAGATCTCTTTTTTAACATTTGTTCTGACATAAACCCCATTTTACGCTGCTGTAAAAAGAAACTAGCGGAAAACAGCATTTACTTTGTCCCGTAAAGGCAAGGTCTGTCGAGTGGGCGAATTTATGAGCTAAAACTGAGAAAAAGTTGTTGTTTACTGAGCAAAGAAGCGGAAGCATTTTAGTAAAGAGCGTTACGTATCTAACCAAAGCTGTGTGGGCAGCTCAGATCATTACGATCGGTAGAGACTGTTGCTGCAGTCGTATCTTGTTTGCCAAAGATAAGTGGGATTTGTGAGAGAGTTTTATTCTTATTATACCAATATATACTCGTATGTTTAATACAGAATTCTTTTCCATCTGTTTGCAGTCGCTTAAAGCTTCAACATGATGCTGGACGATGACAACTCCGATCTGTTGGTCTGCGCCACAGAGCTGCAGGAAGGTGAGTCTCCAAAATTTCTTACTGTGTAACGTTATTTATGTTTATGTTTGAGTGCTTTCTCTGTCTCTGTCGTTGTAGACCGTCTCTACTTTGTGGTATTCAAGAAGAACATCAAGCCAAAGAACACGGTGAACACGCATTACTTCAACATTGATGAGGAATTTGTCTATGAGAATTTCTACAATGATTTTGGACCGTTGAACATATGCATACTCTATCGCTACTGCATGAAGCTCAACACCAAACTGAGTGCCAAGAGTCACGCAAACAAGAAAATCGTGCATTATACCTCCATGAATCCGGCAAAGCGTCTAAATGCGGCCTACCTGATTGGTTCGTATGCAGTAAGTGTGACCTTATTTAACATGATTTTCATTTGACACGTTCCGAAAATAGAACCAGTAAGGTTGGAGCAGATCAGTCAGGTGGTAGTTTACACTCGGACGTAACCGACAGTAAAAATTTGATACCAATTATCCTCCTCTGTCAAGTTGAGCAAATTGTCTGATACATATCTTCGCTGTTGCTCATCCGATCGTAATAAAATTCACAGCTTTGATAGAGAATAAATTAATGTTTGTTGCTTAAATGGAGGGACTTATCAACGATCTAAAACAAAGGATTTGCTTACTGCAGAGGAGAACCTCTAGCTCTAGCTGTTCATATGGACGGACGAACGTCATGATTAAGAATATATATACTCTATTTGATCATATTTTTCATGAATTTCCTCTTTTAGATAATCTACCTGAACAAAACTCCCGCGGAGGCCTACAAATCACTCACTGCTGGTGATATACCTGCCTATACACGTTTCTGTGATGCCAGCTATGGGCCCAGTAGCTTTAAGATCTCGCTACTGGACTGTCTCAACGCCATACACAAGGGCCTGCAGGCAGGCTATGTGAACTTCCAGGATTTCGATGCCGAGGAGTACGAGTACTTTGAACGTGTCGAGAACGGCGATTTCAATTGGATTGTGCCCCAGAAATTCATTGCGTTCTGCGGCCCGCATCAAAAGTCAAAGACGCTACCCAATGGTTATCCCTGTCATGCGCCCGAGCGTTACTTTGACTACTTCAGGGAAAACTTTGTGACAACCGTAATACGGCTGAATGCCAAGGTTTATCATGCATCGTCCTTTGAGAACGCTGGCTTCGATCACAGGGATCTGTTCTTCATCGATGGCAGCACCCCCAGTGATGCCATACTCAAGAAATTCCTTTCGATTTGCGAGACAACCAAGGGCGCAATTGCGGTGCACTGTAAGGCTGGACTGGGACGTACGGGCAGCCTAATTGGCGCCTACATAATGAAGCATTACGGCTTTACAGCACTGGAGGCCATTGCCTGGCTCAGGCTCTGCCGACCGGGCTCTGTGATTGGCCATCAGCAACAGTGGATGGAGGAGTAAGTCTTATATATATATTTCAGAGCTCGCAATAATCGGTAGACCGCAAAGACCGTTCAAAATTAGTTTTGGTTCGGGTTGATATTGGCTCAACCAAGAAGACTGCTCCAACATCATTTTGGTTATGGTTGATGTTCGCTCAACCTACGGTTATTTTCTCTTACTCTCTTAAAGCAAATGTCTATTTTCTGTCTTCAGGGGTGGCGTAGGGAATAACCATCACAACCTTATTCAACTGAAATATCACTGGGTGGGGATCCTATGGTATAAATTACTACAGACATTAATAGTAAACCATAAATAATTGATTTCAAGTATTCAATTAATATCAAATAATCAGAAAAAATACCATTTTCTTTTTCAAAATTCTTCTGGAGGTCTTCTGAGCGTCAGTTCTTTCCAACCTCATTTATGCCTAGTCTAAGGCAACAATCTTTTTTGCCGATCTCTATATCTGCTCTCTCTCTGACTTTCATTAGCTGATTAACCTACGATTATGCTCTTTTAAGAGTATTCGGTGAGAGACCAACTCGTATCTTACGCTCAGACTAAAGTCGGAAAAACAAAAAAGTGATTGCTAGTCGGTTTACCCTTTTTGTGCGAGCTCTGATATATTTCTCTTTCCATTTATGCACTCTGACTGAACTGCTTTCTATTTGCAGCAAGCAGGCTTGGCTGTGGGCCGAGGGCGAGCGCATGAGGCGTCGCATCTCGCTGCCCCTGTTGCCGCACAAGTTCGGCATCTACAGTCTGCAGCTGAAGGAGAAACTGCAGCAGCAGCAGCAGCAGAAACAGCAGCAGCTGCCAACTGCAACAGATCCGGGCTTTGATCAGGTGGATCTGCTATTGACACGGGTTAAGGGCATCTCGCAGCGTGTGAACACCATGCACTTGCATGATCAGGAGACGCTGGAGCAGACGGACGAGGAGCTGTCCGAACAGCAGCAGCTGGAGCTGCATTATCAGTCGACGGACGAGGCCAACTGCAATGGCAGCGACAACGATACGGATACGGCCAGTGCAGCCACCGAACAGCCTCTCAGCTCCCTCTACTACATAACCAACCGACGACGCAAGGCGCCAGCCAACTCCAGCAAGCCCACAAGCATCGCCAATTCCCTGCGTCGTCTGGTCAATCCCAGTGCCAGCGTGGCACGTGGCAGCAGCAGCAACAGTTGCCCCCTGCCCGGCAACAGTCAGGATGCCGTCGGCAGTTGCACGGAGAAGAAGCTGCGCAAGCCGGATGCAGCGCGTCATACGATCGCCTCCTCGGTACGCATGACGCAGACGGCGCTGGAGAAGAAGCAGGCGCAGACCCAGGGCGATAAACTCAATCAGATCAAGGCCCTGCGGCGGCATCATTCGCGTGCGAACAACAGCAACAGGTGAGATTCACATTCAATTTTATACAGGGTGAACCCTTCTATGTCGGCATGTAAACAATGTATGACCTCATCAAAAATAGACAAGCGATTTCCAAAAATTAAATATCTCTAGTTCGATACAGTACAATTTTGAGCATAATGTCAATCTAGAATCGTATATGTATATTGAAACAATTTAAAATACTTTCTTTTTGTTGTTTAATATCGATGTTTTCAATATCAAATAATATTAATAATTAACTGAATAAAATTGATCAATAATAATTAAAAAAAAAATATAATAATAATAATAAAACATAATTGACTGAATAATATAAAATATAAAGAAAAGCAAACAAATGCTTTTAAATGCTAATTCAATAGATTAACTGAAAAATTGTTTAAAAAATATGTATATAATTTAAATGGATTTCTCGTATTATCAATATATCGACACTGCCATTACAAGCCCTATTGCTTATGCTGGGGTTTACCATTTTTGAAAATATTTAATTAATTGATTTAAGTCAATTGTAAACCGTTTGATTCGAATCAAGAAGTTTTGAGAAGGTTATACCTTTACAATCATTATTATTTTATTACTCATTAATATTATTCGAAAAAAAAAAGCGATATCGTATCAAAATTAATGGATGTAAAGAAGAGAAAAAATTGGATATTTTTATTGTGACATGGAATTGCGACTACTTGGTTACTATTGTCCTAAAAACTAGTCTTATTAATTAATTATTTCAATATATTTATTTCGATTATGCGTTTCACTTTAAATGACCGCGATTTCGTATCAACACGATTGTATAGTAGGAAAAGGTAAAAATAAATTTAAGAAATTGAAATTTTTATTGTTTCGCATAATCAATTTAATATTGATGGACATTGTTATTAATATTGATCATTGGACATTGTTATTAATATTGGTCAAAACAAGTTTTAGTGCATCGAATTAAAAAATGATAATTAATTTTTGATACAGGGTTGTCTATTTTAAAAGTTATTCAAAGTATACAAATCGACATAAATAATTTCTATATTTATATGAACTGTGGATAATGTCTTTTTGCTTACAGTGATTCCGATACCAATCTCAGGCATACGAGAGCTCGATCCCAGCCCTTTCGCAATAACAACAATCTGTTGCCGATGTCCGTAACGCCCCTGTCCCTCAAGGCCAGCAGCTGTGTGCCAACACCAACAACAACATCATCGATTACAACAACAGCAGCAGCAGCAACATCAGCGAATAACAACAATCTTAACAACAATTACAATAATCTAAGCAGCTCCTTGCAAAGTAACTGTAACAATAATAGCACTAACAACAACAACAACAACAACAATCTGCAGGCTAATACCGCTAGTCGAACCCGCAGTCTGGCCATATACAGCAAAAGGTAAGCAATCTGCAATCCCCCCTCCATCCCCCCTCAACGACACAATCCCCACCCCTGCAGCAACGGCAACGTCTGATTTGAGTTGAGTTTGAGTTTTTTGTACTGTGCTTTCGTCTTCCATTTGTTTATTGTTTTTGGCTAAATCCCCCGCCTCTCCCCTAAGGTGTCCCTTGGTCCGTTTGAAGCCTTGTTCGCTTGTAAATATTTTTAAGTTAGTGAAAATCACAATATAAAACATTCCCTTGAAGCTGCAAACTAACTATCGCTGCAATGCTTGTGTTATCGATCAGAATGTTATCGATACCTTTACGGAAAATAGTTGTCTTTGCAGCTTTGAGCACTTAATTAATTGTATAATTTAAGCATAGTTTGTATTTATAATTTCTTGGCCCTGCTAACCGTTATTGCACCAAGTTAACTAACTATCGTTATCGATAACTGCTGATATCGAATTATATACAAGGTTGCCAAATTTCCTACAAAAACAAAGTAATTTAATTCTCTTGGGAACCATATTTTAATTTCCAACAAGAGATTATTTATAAACTTGAAATATTTATATTTTAACATTAAAACAGTGATATTTTTAAACAAATAAAAACCTTTTTGATATTTTTGATATCAGCTGTTTATCGATAACATCGATATTGCATATATATAATCCCAGCACTAATAAACAAGGTTGCCACTTGCTAAGAATTTACCATTTTATATTTAGCGAATATTTTTAAATTTTTATTGAATTACAAAACAATTATATAAAATGTAAAAAAAAAAATTTTATTGAGCATTAATATTATTTTAAAATCTTAACTAAAACTGCGAATTTTTATTATTTAGCATAAACATTGGTTGCATTCACCAGGTTACCGCTGCATGAATCGCTCACCCGATAACCGATGAAAGCAACCCTGACGCATCATGTAACCTGGTGAATGCGTTTGATACATTTTGAAACTTGCAACAGTCTTTTATGCAAAAAATCTTCAAATAATTTATTTTTAAAATGCAACAATTATTTTTAATATATTTGTTTACATTTGGAATTTAAATCAGCTGTTTTTATCGACTTTCGATGAATGCAGCGGAAAAAGCAGCGATGAATCAGAAAAATTTTATGATGCATGCGCTGCAATTTTATGCTGCATTCAGGGTTGCTTTCATCGGTTATCGGGTGAGCGATTCATGCAGCGGTAACCTGGTGAATGCAACCATTAGTTCAAATTATAATTTTAGATATTGATAACTAAAAAATTGATATATATAAAAATATTGCTTGTGGCAACCCTGTGTATAACGGCTAATATTTTAATTTTAATACTTATTGTTTGAGTATTGTACTTACATTAATTTGTTTCTCTTAATTTGTACATGTTGTTTTGTGCATGCAAAAAAAAAAAGAAAAATCAAGAAATAAATATCAAAATTCTGTGGAATTTGTTGTGCATATTATAATTTATTGTTTTGGCTATTGAAAATTTTTGGTTTGTTAATATTGCTGTGTTTGTGCGTGCCAACTCCACAACTCTTTCTCTCTCTCTCTCTCTCTCTCTCTCTATTATCTCTCTCATATTTCTCTCTTGTGCTTGGCTTTGGGCTCAACAAATTTCTCTTGCTCCCCTCGCAACACTCGAATCGCAACACAGATTGGAATTGAAACATCTACGCAAAGCGGAACAGGAACAGCAATCGGCTGCGACAGCTGCAGCGATAAGCGCTGTTATCGATAAGCAACTGAAACCCTACGCAACGATAAATGAGAGCAAAATACCGGTTGGTGTGATGGGGGCGGCGGCGGGCGGGGCCGGCAGTTCGGCCACCATTCCCCCCATACGCTCCCATCATCATATGACGCTGCGGGGTCGCTCTCGCATACGCTATCAGAGGGCGGGGGAGCAACAGCCCTGCAAACTGGCAACAGCGCGCTATTATCGCGATGCGTCCGCCATGCCCACTGTGCTGGGCACAAGTACAGGGTATAATATAAGCACGCGTTCCTCCTCAGCTACGCTTGATCTTAACTCGAATCCGTTGCCAACAGCAGCAGCAACAACAGCAACCACAGCAACAACTGCAGCAGCAACAACGACAACAACAACAAAGTCAAAGATTCCCAATTTAAACAACAATCACATCAGCAACTTGAGTAATTCGCATTCTTCTACACCCCCCCTAGACACAAGCCGGCTTAGCCTGGGACTCCTGGCCAACGACACGATCCCGGAGGATGCGCAGGAGCAGAACCTGCTCAGCCTGGGCAGCAAGCGCAACAAGCGCTCCCTCAGCTCCACCCGCCTGGCCAAGGACGAGTACAACACCAAGCTGCTGCGCAAGACCAGCGTTGTGGCAGCTGCAGCAGCAGCAGCAGCGGCGGCAGCAGCAGCCGCAGCAGCAACAGCCAGCAGCAACAGCAACAGCCTGAGCAGAGCGAACAACAACAACAACAACAGCAGTGGCAGCGCCGGCAGCTTTCGGCTCTCCAGACGCATCTTGGCCGAATCGGGCTCCTCTGCCTCGACCTCCGCCTCCAACTCGGGCATACCGACGCCCACAGCCGCGCCCACATTGCCCTGGCAGCAGCAGCAGCAGTTGCCGCGGGGCGCCAGCCGATTGGCCGCAGAACGGGAACAGCAGCAACATCAACAGCAACAGCAGCAACATCTGAAGCTGCGCAAAAAGTTCAGCTACTAAGAAGTATTGTTATTGCGCTTATAATTCATATTATTTTAATACTTTGTAAATTAATTGGTTTGATTTTAAATGCATAACACGCCCACAATATTTAAAAAAAAAATCAGTCGCAATGATACAGTCGGACGTAACCGACAGCAGGAGAACCTATACTTTGTGTTTCCATCAGCACTGCAATTTCTGCGTATTCACAAAGCTCCCTTCCCTCTGTCATGTCGAGCAAATGGTCTGTTGCATATCTTCGCTGTTTCCGATCGTAATGTTATGCGCAGTATCGATGGAGAATTGTATGATACCCACAAACGTGGGAGAACCTGCAAACCGAAAATGGTGTCTCTAGCTATTATAGCTGGTTTTTGGTTCAAATGAAACTGCAAAGAACAACGATACAAATATATTTATTTTGTATGTATTTCCCGGGGATTCCCCTAGTTTCATATAAGTCATTTTCAAAAAATTAATTTTTGATGTTTTAGCAGTCTCGTTTCAACGAAAACCGTTACAAATTTTATAAGGTTGACTGAAATCTAAAGTTCAGCAACCAAGGGGTATTGTTATTAGTATATTTTAAATATATTATTAATTAATTAGCCTTAATTTTAAAGCATAGAACAAATTCATAACACGCCCAGAGCATAACAAAAAAACGAAAACCCAAAGGCGTTTGTTACTGCTGATCTTGGTTGGAACGAAACTGCAGTGAACTCTATACATATATAAATTTATAGTTGTGTTTATTTGTTGTGCATGAGAGGCAAATCGGGTATTCCCCGGGTTAGCTATTAGCCTTAACGTTTACACAATCTAAATTAGTTTTAGTTTTTTTTTATAGATTTGTCTGGCAGTTTTGTTCCAACTTAAACTATATGGAAATTGTACAAAGTTAACAGAAATCTGTACATGATGATGAACCTAGATAAATGAAGTTTCGCTTTCATATTTTGCATACTGAGAATGTTTTTTAGACCTAAGGCATAGCGTTAGTTTATATACATAGATACCTATATTTATCTACTTCGATGTGCATTAATTCATTTCAAATGTAAATAAAGAGCATTATTTAGTTTTAAGTATTAGTTGGAAATATACTTCTATGTTATACACAAAGATTCCATTTAATCGCTCTACGAATTTTAGCGCAACATTGTATCGAGATATTCGTTAACCTCGCCGTATATTGCGCTCTCTACACCCATAAGTATTGGGTTGTAATCACAAATGATTTCAATTAGCAGAAATGGCTCCGTGGTTGTGGCTTCAACCTCCGTTATGGAGAACTTCAATTTTAGCGCATTCAGTGCAGCGATCATCTTGAGCTTGGGAGTCTCATATTCATCCGATGCCAAGACCTTGAAGGCAGCCTCTTTCAGATGGGGGTAAAACGATTTGAAATAATTGTGCCTATCGCAGAGCTTTACGGGCTGATTATCCTCAACCCCGGCATCGATGAGCTCCCGATAGGTGTTGAATTTCTTGCGTCGCTCCGCCTCCGCATCCTCCACGGCGCTTCCCAGCGGCACCACCTTGCCCTCATTGATACTCTCCTTTTCCATCGAGATAACGCTCAGCATTTTGATGGCAGCCCGCTGACGAGCGTCCTTCTTCTTGTCCGAATAGCCGTAACGCTTGATGGACGCCACTGTGCAGCATGCCATAAACTGTGGCGCATTGGGCAAACCGCTACGCTGTGCAACTTCCACAACCGGCAGCGGCATCTCATGGCGCACGCAGTAATCGCGCAGCTCCTTCAGCATGTCCCGGCTCTGGTTCGTCAGCTCCTCCACGACGATATCGTTGACGCCCTTCTGGGCCTCAGGGTCGATGCTATACGTCTGAAACCCGGGCATTTGGCCAAGCTTACGTATTAGGTTGGCGGCAGCCAGATGCTTGGCGTCACGCTTGGAGCGACCTGTAAATAAACAAATAATCAAATATGTAATTGCAATTATCAAACAACGGGCGATACAGCTCAGTTGGACGCACCCGACTGCAGAACATCCCTAATACCCTACATTTTAGACATCATTTTATAAAAATATCCTACGAAGCGCAGTTTTGTCTGCCAGGGTGCGAGCGTGGAAAAGCGTGCAATACTGTTTCGTTAATAACTTCTGTGTTTATTAACCGATTTCAATGCGCTTTTCAGGATAGTTAAATATATTACTTGAGAGCATATATTTCGAATAATAGCTTTTTATGTTTTCAATTACGCTTGATATGTGGATTTTGTTGATTTTGGGCGTAAAGGGAGCTTGGCATCCAAGATTGAAAATAAACTAGATCTGCGTATTGAATATAACTACCTAAATACAAAAAATTGCTGTTTTAGCTCCTATAGTTTCCGAGATCCAGACAGACAAACAATTTTGTTTTTGAGAAAAAAAGTAAAATAAAAATTTGCACAAAAAAAAACAGCTTAAATATGGGTTGCATGCAAATATTGATCAAAAAATTCACAACTGGGGTATAATTGTTTCTATTTTAGTATGCAATTTTGTAAAATTTTAGAAAAAGCTAGCAAATAGCAGAGTTATTATTGAAAACCGCCAAAATTTATCCAGCAAATGCTATGGAAAAACGCCATCTAGCGGGGAAACAGTGCAACAGTGCAGACGAACATGACTAAATCGACTTGGCTTCTGAATATATCTACATATGTACTTTGTGCCACGCCTCCTCTGTTGCAGGCATTCTCCCAAAGCTATTAACATTTTACAGGGTATAACAACGTTGTGCATGTAATAATTACCATTGCCGAAGGCGTCGATGTTCAGTATCGAGACCTTGCAGATATAGCCCTCGCTCTCGTTTTCGATGTACTCGTACTCGGGAAATCCCGTCTTATAGTGGACGCAGTATTCCTGCAATGCCGACACGCTCGATTTGTCTTCCATTTTAGGCAGATATTAAAATCGAATTTGATGTACAAATTTCGCTGGCGTTTGCCTCGTATTTGAATTGGGACTAGAATAAATTGCAGTAAATTTGCCAGGGCTGTCAGCTGCTGCTTAACAATAAAGCACTAAATTTGCCATCAAATTTTACTCAGCTTGGTAAACTAGTGCTGGCGGATTTTGTGCATGCGCGCAGCTATGCATGACGTAAAAACAAGCTAAAATAGCTATAATATAAATTTCTGCCAAATATTATTTAAATTTAAATTTATAGAAACAACAAGTTATTGGTTTTTTATGTTGTTAGTTAGCATAAATCAATTAGTATTGCACTTTTTATTTAATTTTATTGAATAAGATAAATATATCAAAATAAAAGTTAGTTCAACTTGATGAAGCTTCTAAAGCTTATTTTGCGTCAGGATGAAGTTTTCTATCCCATGTCTTCAAGTTCCGATTTTTGTAGGCCGTGGAACATTTAAAATTTATTAAAATTTTTTTTTAATTTAGGAATATATATATATATATATATATATATTTTTTAAATATATATAAATCATATATTGTAACTTATACTATAGTGTTATATAATAATTGCATTATATATACAAGTGTATTTAAGAATATAAAAATGCACGAGTTAAGAATTAATATGTAAATTAAGCTAAATAAAATTTAGAAATTGCGATTTTATAGCTATAATTTTGAAATATGCTAAATCTAGCCTAGAATAGGCCAAACTGCCAACACTGTGGTAAACACAAAAACACCACAATACTAAAAAGCGCTAAATTTGCCAATAATTTTAAACAGATTCTATGCGGGTAATGTGTTTAAAAAAGCGTATTACAAGCTTATATATATAAAATATTAAATTAGTTTTTAGCTTATTTTTTCGATAATTGCCGCAAAATGTATTTATTTGAATAAATATGCGATTGCTAATAACACGTCACATTGAGAAGTGTGGCAACGCTGGCCCGCCCAAAGCAACCCTGGCAAAACAAGTGTTGCTGTCGACGGGACTTTGATTATTTATTTTGTTTTTTAACTCTGCTCCACAAATTCCGTTTCATAATCGCAGAGTGCGCACGATAAAAAACGGAGCAGCTTCCAGTAGCGACACAATACGAAATTAACTAAATCGGAGCAGCCAAATTTGTTTGTGAAAATCGTTCAAAGCGGGGAGGGGAGCAAGTGACCGTGGATATCTGTACAACAAGTATATATATACATGTGTATATAGTATATATAGCATATCGGAAGAAAAATTTCTGCTGCTTGCCCCTGCTGAACACACACAAGTGTGTCTAACGCTGACGATTCTAAAACACACACATACACACACACACTCGCTCATACACACATACATACATACATTTCGATTTGAAGTCGAGCACAGCAATTAGCCAAGGCAAAGGGGGCGGCGGAGGGCAGAGCAGAGGAGAGGAGGCTTTAATTATGGATGATACCGCTGCCACACAGCCGTCGCCGTCGACGGCAACGGCAACGGCCACAGCCGCTGCCTGCGACGCTGCGCGCGACAAAACAAACGCTGGCGGCGTCGCTGCCGCCGCCGCTGCCGCAGCCGCAGTCCAGGCGGGCAGCAGCAGCGTCCGACTCTTGATCAAGTCGTCGAATCAGCAGTACGACGATATGAACATCGACAGCGATCTCTGCTGGACAGTGAAGAGGCTCAAGAAGCAGCTATCCATGGTGTATCCCGGCAAGCCGGTACGTATTCGTATTCGTAATCCTAGCCATCTATTCGAAATCGACAGTGTACTATAAAGCTAAAGCCAATTTGCTGCAAATGTCTTATTTCAAGAATTTTGAAACCCTTACGTCAGCTTAGTTAGCTTATAGCCATGACCTATCTTATCTGCTTGTTTGTTTTTATTTTTAATCTCAAATGCTTGTTTACATAAATTTGCTTCAAGCTATTTCTAATTGATTTTATAAATTTTTTTAATTGGTTTAATTTTAATAATTAAAATTTTTTTTAGAATTTTGTTAAATTTAGAAACTCCTAGTACAGCTTAAAGCTAACTTGAAGCCTTGACCTTATCTGCTTGTTTATTTATTTATTATTTATTTATTTGATTCGAGCAATCTGGAATTTATTCAATTAAATTAGTTTAATTTACATAGCTAAAATTAATTTCTACATAATTAAAATTTTTAATATATTAATAGAATTTAATTTATTTTCAATTGTTCATTATTTATTCAATTTTAAAATCCTTACGTCAATTTAAAGCTATCTTAAAGCAATGTTCTAATTATTTGCTATCAATCTTTGTTTAAATTTATTTAGCTTGGGTTCTATTTTATTTAATTAATTGTTGCTAGACTATATAAAACTTTTAAACTTCTACTAGTTTAAATTTAAAACTAACTTATTATTTTTTGTTTCCAGTCTTTAATGTTTGTTGACATATTTTAAGCCCGAGCTCGATTTAATTTCATAAAATAATTGAATACAATTAAAATTAATAAATTAAATTAACTAGTTAGATAAATTCTTAAAAATTAAAATTATTGATATATTAATCAAATTTAATTTATTTTCAATTTTCCATTATTTATTAAATTTTAAAATCTTTACGTCAATTTAAAGCTATCTTTAAGCAATGTTCTAACTATTTGCTGTCAATCTTTAATGCTTGTTTAAATTTATTTAACTTGGGATCCATTTTATTTAATTAATTGTTTCTAAATTAGATAAAATTTTAAAACTTTTACTAGTTTAAATTCAAAACCTTACCTATTTTTTTTTGCTTTCAGTCTTTAATGTTTGTTCACATATTTTAAGCACGAGCTCGATTAAAATTTTATAAAATAATTGTATAGAATTAAAATTAATTAATTAAATTAATTAATTAGATAAACCCTTACGCCAATTTCAACTTTAAAGCTGTGGTTCTATATTATCTTTCCGTTTGTTTTCAATCTTAGTTGCTGACATTTACTTAGCTCGAGAGCTTTAATACTTTAACTTAGTTTATATAATTAATGCAATATGTAATATATTTTATATTGAAACCCTCACGTCAGCTATTTTAAAGTTGCGCCCTATCTTATCAGCCCGTTTGTTTTCAATCTGGAATGTTTGTTGGCATTTATCTGCCCTGGCGAACTGCGTCTTAATTGAAGCCAAGTACACGTCATAGTTGGCATTATTTGCGTAATCAGCCGAGCAGCTGCTCTAATTGACTTGTTTATCTATTTGCTGTTGATGCCATAACTAACTGCAACTCGTACAATTTCAGGAGATACACGAGCAGAAGCTCATCTACTCGGGCAAGCTGTTGGACGATGGCCAGAAGCTGTCGGAGGTAATACGCATCTATAAGGACGTCTATCAGCAGCATCATATTTTCCACTTGGTTTGCGCCAATCGCAACATCAGCAAGGCGCCAATTAAAGCCACTTTGCCACCGCCAAAGGAGACCACCGCCATGCCCCGCATGGAGACCAACAATACCAATGATAACGAGCTGAGGCAGCGTCATATTGCAATCGCAGAAGCAACCATAGCAATAGCAACAGCGGGTACTACACAAATTCCTTATCAGCAGCAACAGGTGCCGTTGCTGTCGGAGCCAGCGAACGCCACGTACTCATGGATACAGTTTTTGCAACATTATAATTCGCAAACTGCGCCCGATCAGCAGCAGCAGCAGCAGCAGCAGCAGCAAATGCAGCATCAGGCGCTGCTCTATAATGCCTGGTGGCAGCAATGGTACATGCAGGCCTACATGCAACAGGTGCTGCAACGGTAAGAGCTCCACCCAACTGTTGGCAAAACATCGATAATAATATAATATAGAAATCATATTAATCAGTTGACATATTGATATTGGCCATATTGTTTTTAAATCAAGAAATAGCCTTTTTTAATCAGTAAGAAAATGAAAGATAGACCAACAAAATTATTCCACAATTTCCTAATTCAAGTTCCTCATTTAGACAAAAGCTAGATAATTTATATTTAAAATATTTATTCATTTTAAACCTCCAAAGCCTCCAAAATTATATTCCGACATTAGGTTTTAGATAGTTCAAATTGTCTGCCTTAATTTATCGATTGCAAGACTAAATAAAATAAATAAATAATACATTTCGCTAATACAATTACCCAATTTAAAATAAAAGCAAGATCAATAATAATTTAAATATTTATTCAGCTTAATAGTCGATTGCAACACTAATGCTAATAAAATTAATAAGTGATTATTTAATTTTGCCTATAATTTAATAAAATTTTGCAATATAAGTTTCCTATTTAAGATATAGAAAGAAACGTAATAGTTTATTAATATTTAATATATATTCTTACCAATGCTTGCAAAATTATATTCATACATTAGGTTTAAAATAGTCCAATTTGTTTGCCTTGATTAATCGATTCCAGGACTAAAGCATGTAAATTCGACAAATAAATAATACAAAAATAAAGTTACTAGAATTTACCAAATTAAGTTCGCAGTTAATATTTTAAATATTTATTCATCTTGAACCTTTAAACTAATAGGTCTACATTAGGTTTTAGATTGTCGAATTTGTCTGTTTACCTCCTTACTATCGAAATTATCGGTAGTACCATCGATTGCTTTGCCAACACCGTTTTATCCTTGATTTACACTATAAACTAACCTTTATTTTTTCCACAGTAATGGCTCTGACAACAGCACTCCAGCAGCTGCCTTGCTGCAAAATATGCATGTGATACCCAGTGATCTGATTGAAGCTGCTCAGCCCGTGCCAGCGGCAGCTCAACCTAATGAGGCAGCGGCGGCGGCGGCGCCACAGCAGCAGGCGGCAGCTCGTCCAGTGGATGGTCCGAACTTTCCCAATATACAGGAGGAGCCGGAGATGCACGATTGGCTGGATAGTTTCTTTAGCTTTACACGTTTGGCGGTCTTTGCGACTGTCTTGTATTTCAATTCGTCTCCGTGGCGCTGTCTGCTCGTGGTGCTAATTGCTACCTTGATTTATCTGTAAGTAGTTCGCTCTGATGTTTCTTTAACTGCTCTCGCTATTCTCTGAAAGAAATACTTTGTGTGGAGAAAAGAAAGGCATAAATTCTGACAAAACTTATATTAACCATCGCTTGGCAATCTATAATCTAAAAACATTCGAGCAGAGTATACAGTTGGGAAAACCTCGCTCTCGCTGCTGACGCAATTCTGTAGACTCAGAGTTGACCTAAATGAAATACACTCATAGATAAGCAGTCAGAAATTTTCTTGAATTTCCCAGCTGAAATCAATCACAGTTAATTAGCGAAATTTTAGACGTTTCGTGATATTTCAGATTGGATTTATAAACAATCAGGATTAATTTTTGTGGAGAGATTTAATTAAAACAGTCGGTCGTAACACAGAAAGTAGGAGACCCTAAACTTTGGGATTTAATAATACACACAGTCGATCAAATTGTCTGTTGCATATCTTCGCTGTTGCTTATCCGTTGGTAACGTAATTCGTACCATCGATGAAGAATGCAAAATTACAGTAGCTTTAAAAGTATAGCGCCTATTTTTCGCGAGATAGATGAGACTGCTGGGGTTTTTAGGGGTTAGCGTGGGAAAAAAGGGAGATCTAAAAAATCTAAAACAAGGTTGATCTATTGACTGCATAGGAAAGCCTAACTACCAAACATGTATTTCTTCATACAGTCAGACAGCTATATTGACTCAACTTGTTGTCTTATTAAGAATATATATTCCTTGAAGACAATAAACATTTAAAACAATCTTGAATGTACTTCAAATATTTGACACGTAACTAAAATTGAAAAAATGATTTATTTATCAATTAATGCTTTTTTTATAGAGCTCAACTAAATTGTGAATAATAATAATAATAATAATAATAATAACTACTCTCCGTTTCAGTTATCACATTGGAGTTCTACGACGTCGCCGGGAGCGCAACAATAACAACATCAACCGGAACAACAACGCTGGCAACGATGCCGCGGCCTTTGCCGCTGTGCAGCAGATACAACGCATGATGGACGCCGCTGGCGATCAGGAGCAGAATCCACAGGCGGCAGCCGAGGTGGCAGCAGCAGCTGGAGGCGATGTTGCTGCAGCGGAGGGCGCAGCTAATGAAGCAGCTGCAGCCGCAGCCAGCGCTGGAGGTGGAGGGAATGAAGCTGATGCCGCTGCCGCTGCTGCTGCTGCTGCTGCTGCTGCTGAAGCTGTGGCCGTGGAGCCAGCGAATGCCAATAACTCTGTGATTTCGATTGTGCGCACCTTTGTTATAACCTTCTTCACATCGTTGCTGCCAGAGGCGCCGGCGCTGTAAAGAATCTGGAGTTGATGATGACGATCTACGGCGTCCAACTCTCTTTGTTGTCGTTCCCCTTCCTACGATTCCCTTTCCTATGAAATGTTAACAGATGCTTTCTTTTTGCATTGAAAGATGTTTGTAATATCTCTGTGTATCCCCTAGCGATAAAACGAATTATGTATATTTATACATACATATATATATCTGTGTATGTAGGTTTGGGTCTGCGCTTTGCAGTGCGGCCCCCTCCCCCAGTAGCCTTAGCGATTATTAGCGATAAGATTTGTTTTTGATGTGGCTACAACTCAACACTGTTAGTAGCTGATCGATGTAATGCAACTACTATAAATAAATGACAACTATGCTTTAACACCAAATGTGCAATGGGCGTGAAGATTTTCTTCAATGGAAACTTATGTGAATGGAAAATTTTCAGCACTCGACGTATTTGTATAAAGAGCGCTTAACGCATGCCTCTGTCGCTTTATTGCGTTTAAATGTACAAATGCTCCTCGGGGACGATCTATACAATTGAGTTTGCCTCGTTCAGCGACGACGTCTTATCAACCTCCGTCCGTATGGCTGCTGATAGGGTCTTGGCGTTGTCGTCTCGCTGGGAGTTAGAACGCTGTGGTTGCTCAGACTTGACGGATCGACAACGGCAACGGGATTATCAATACTACAATATAATTTTATTTGGCTTGCTCTCTGTACCTCTATCGCATCTTAATAGACAATTATGTGGCGTTTGGTGCAACAGCGCGCAACAATTGCGCCCGCTCTGACCCGGCAGCGGCATGTAAGTATTCAGATACATTTGTATCTTTTGTGTGCCGTAACCCGTTATCTCGACAGCAGAGCCGTGTCATCGCCATACGCCGTGAGGATCAATCGGTGTGGGAGAGACGCGCCCCCTTCGGACCCACCCATGTGCAGCGCATGGTCAAGCAAGGGGTCAAGGTCATAGTCCAGCCTTCGAATCGACGCGCATATCCCATGCAGGTAAGTCGGATTCATAGATCATCAGCCACAGTTACCAGGCTGTATTCACACAGTATTCACTGTATCTACAACTGAGATAAGCCGCGCTGTTATAAATTCGGTTGTTGTTGTTGGCCTTGAATGCAGGCAAAAACCCGCCCACTAAATAAGGAACCTCAAATCATTTCTTATCAGCTACAGAATTTTGTTGTTTATGTTTTCGTTCGCTGCTGGAGATAAACCAAAATAAAAAAAAAAAAAATAATAACAACTTATTTATAAATAATAAAAAGGGAAATTAATGATTTGTTGATTAGTTGCCAAGCAGCCGCAATTAAAACGAATATTTCAAGTAATTCAAATTGATTAAAATTGTGAATAAATAAATGAACAAATCATTTAAGTTTGAATAAGTACATATTTCAACTTTATTTTTGTTGTTAAAATTTTGTTTCAAATAAAAAAAAAAACATAATTTAAATCAAAGTATAAGTCTAAAGCCACTTTCCAAATATATTTTGATATTCAACATTTTTCAAAAAATTTAACAAGCATAAATATTTTAAATTAAAACTCAGCTTCACTTTAAATTTTTAACCTATTCGTCAAATAAATGAAATTTGTAGTATAAATGATATAATTTTAAATATTCTTCAAATAAATAAATAAAATATAAAAATTAGAAATGTCACAAGTAAAGGTAAAAAAAATAAATAAAATAAATAAACAAAAGCACCATAAATTACTTTGATACCATAAATATTAAACCTCATTTATAAATAAAATAAATAAAAGTACAATACATTGCTTTCATATTATAAATATAAATCTTCATTTAAGACAAGTTTACCACTAAAATCTCCAAATGGTCAACACTAAAAGACTATAAAACTTGTTATGCTACGCAAAAAAACAAAACGTTTCAGATTATACAGCGATAAGAAGTTGAAGTTTATTTATTTAACAACAATTTGCTAGCATAGAACAGCAGCAAATTTTTGTTATATTGATTAGATTGCCAATTGAAAATTCTTGAAAAATATTGATAAACCCCTTCTATATATGGATTTCTAGGCCTACATGCAAGCTGGTGCCCAGATACAGGAAGATATCAGCGATGCTTCGGTTATCTTTGGCGTCAAACAGGTGCCCATTGATGCTCTAATACCAGGTAAGACCTATTGCTTCTTCTCGCATACGATCAAGGCGCAGGAATCGAATATGCCACTTCTGGATGCCATATTAGAGAAGGTAAGAGGGAAGCAAATAAACTGGATACAATTTTATTTATTTATTTATCTCTTTATACTCATAGAAAATCCGTCTTATCGACTATGAACGTATTATTGATGAGCGTGGCGGTCGTTTGGTGGCCTTTGGTAAATACGCCGGAGTTGCTGGCATGGTTAATATTTTGCATGGCATTGGATTGCGTCTGTTGGCCCTGGGGCACCATACGCCCTTCATGCATATTGGACCCGCCCACAATTACCGGAATTCGTCGATGGCTCGACAGGCGATACGTGATTGCGGCTATGAGATTTCGCTGGGCATGATGCCCAAATCTATTGGACCCCTGACATTTGTCTTTACGGGATCCGGAAATGTCTCTCAGGGTGCACAGGAAATGTTCTCCGAGCTGCCCATCGAGTATGTGCCACCGGAAATGCTACGCAAGGTCGCTGAACATGGCAGTAAGTATTTCTATCTATTATATTATTATTAGTATATTTTAGAGTTCTCTATGACCTCACAAGAAAGGTCTAAACAAGACTAAGATGTTGCTATGTTTCTAAGATGTTAAAAAGTAGGCTACAGGGCTATAGCCTTTCCGATTTTCCATTTTCTATAAATGAATTGGAATAAACTTTATCAATATCTCTATACCTTCAGATCAAAATAAGCTGTATGGCTGTGAGGTCAGTCGCTCGGATCATCTGGAGCGTCGTGAGGGTGGCGGCTTTGATGCCAAGGAATATGATGAGTATCCGGAACGTTATATATCCACATTTAGTCAGAAGATAGCGCCCTATGCTTCGGTCATTGTCAATGGCATCTATTGGGCTGTGGGCAGTCCGAAGTTGATCAGCATTCCGGATGCCAAGAATCTGTTGCGTCCCGCCAACACTCCTTGGCTGCCCACTAGCAAGGGCAGCCCAGCGTTGCCACATCGCATGCTGGCCATTTGTGATATATCTGCTGATCCTGGCGGTTCCATTGAGTTCATGAACGAATGCACAACGATCGATACACCATTCTGTCTATACGATGCCGATCGCAATAAGGACACCAAAAGCTTCAAGGGACCTGGTGTACTAGTCTGCTCCATAGATAATATGCCCACTCAATTGCCACGTGAAGCGACGGATCTGTTTGGCGAACTGTTAGCTCCACATGTCCGCGACATTATCAACAGTGATGCCAAGAAGCCGCTGCACGAGGAGAACTTCTCCTATCCCATACACTCGGTAAGTGGCTTTGCGTTATCTTAGGAAATACCTTTAGAAATTGCTTTGATTAGGCACCTTGGGTTTGTTAGTCTATTTTCTTATTTAATACACTTCAAAATATGTTGTCAAGTGCATGTTTATGACTATTCAACAGCCCATTCAAGGTAGTCAGATAACTAGAGAACTTGATAATGAACGTTGTGTATTAAATGCACTCTGAAATAGAATACAGCTCTGTCAAATTAAATCTTAACGTCGATAAATATAAAATATAATAATAAATTAAAGTAACTTAAGGTATATTTATATACTATATTATTAATATTTTTTTCGGAGCAGATTTCACTTGCCAGATTTCGGAATTCTTCTCAGTGGATTCGACTGCAGCCTTTCCGTTTCTTATCAATAAGCTGTTATACTGCATCATTAGCATTCTCTTTCTCTCTCTTTGCTATCGCTCTCTCTGTGTCTTAAACTTATAGCCCCTCTCTCTCACGCTCTCTATGTTTTCAGGCCATTATCGCCAGCAATGGCGAGCTGACCGAGGGCTTCCAGTATATTCAAGAGCTACGCGACGCTCAGAGCAATCGCTCTCGCCACAAAATGGAAGGTCGCTCCGAGTCCAACAAGAAGGTGTTGGTGCTGGGAGCCGGCATGGTGTCCGCTCCCTTAGTGGAGTGGCTGCACCGGGAAAAGGACGTGAGCATAACGGTATGCTCGCAGGTGAAGGAGGAGGCAGATCGTTTGGCCCAGCAGTATGCTGGTGTGGGCAGTGTCTACTTGGATGTGAATGAGAGCAGTGGGCATTTGCAGGAGATGTGTGGCAAGGCGGATGTGGTGGTATCGCTGCTACCCTATAGTCTGCATGGTATGGTTGCTCGGTATTGTGTAGCCGAAGGCACACACATGGTCACCGCCAGCTATGTGAATGATGAGATCTCGGCACTTCATGATCAGGCGCGTGCCAAGGGCGTGACGATCATGAATGAAGTTGGTCTGGATCCGGGCATTGATCATTTGCTGGCGCTCGAGTGCATACACGAGGTGCAGGAGAAGGGTGCCGTGGTGGAGTCTTTCGTCAGCTATTGTGGCGGTCTGCCAGCTCCAGAGCATTCCAATAATGCCCTGCGCTACAAATTCTCCTGGTCGCCACGTGGCGTGCTGCTCAACACTTTATCGGCTGCCAAATACCTGAGCCAGGGTCAAATTGTAGAGATCTCCGGAGGAGGAGAGCTCATGTCGAACCCACGCACCTTAGACTTTTTGCCCGGCTTTGCCTTGGAGGGCTTCCCAAATCGTGATTCCACCAAATACGGTTCACTCTACGGACTTAGCCGCGATGTGCACACTCTGCTACGTGGCACCATACGCTACAATGGTTTCTCCGAGTCCATCAAGCCCATGCAGTTGTTGGGTCTGATCGATCCAGAGCCCCATGCATTGCTCCATCCCAGTGGACCCGAGGTCACATGGCGGCAGCTGGTCACACATCTGCTGGGCATGTCCGACACCAGCATCTTCTACGAGAACCTGAAGCAGAAGCTTGTGGAGCGTCTTGGAGATGTGGATGGCATTGAGAGCCTGGGCCTGCTGGATGAGACGCCGGTGGTGAAGCTTAACTCTCCGCTGGACACACTAAGTCATTATTTATCGAAACGCTTGGCATTTGGTAAGTCTTATGGTATAAATAGAGAAAAATGTTTAAACGAATCACTAACAGCAAAGCAAACGGACCATCTTAACTGTTTCTAAAAGTAGGAATGTAGATATAGTACATAAGTATTTTCGTCCTATTTACGGTTTAATCGCTAAAACCGAAAAAACGTAATATTAAATATAGGAGGTTGTTATTCAGAATATATACTGTCTAACATAATATCTACCTATCCTGAAAAACGCATTGAAATCGGTTTATAAACACACAACTTATTTCAGAAACAAAATTGCATGCTTTATGCAACTCTCTCGCTTGCTCGCTATGTCTCTCTCTCTCTCTCTCTCTCTCTCTCTCTCTCTCTCTCTCTCTGTTGAAACCTAGAGTGCTGGGTATTACTGCCGGTTACGTCCGACTGTAGACTTTCCTCATTTTCTATGGTGCAACTTATGCAAAAAAGTATATTCCTCACTTAACTTCTCTCCCTTCCACTGCAGAGCGTGAGGAGCGTGATCTGGTCATACTGCGTCATGAGGTGGGCATTCGCTGGCCCGATGGTCGTCGTGAGGAACGCGGCATTAACTTTGTGGTCTACGGCCAGCCTTTGGGACATTCGGCCATGGCCATGACAGTGGGCAAACCAGCTGCAATAGCCGCCAAAATGATACTGGATGGTATGTTCTGACATATTATTGGACCCCACTATGATTTATAACGCTCTATATGCTTGATTTATAACAGGTGAAATTCAGGAACGTGGCGTTGTGCTGCCCTTCACCCCCGATATCTATAGGCCCATGCTGCAGCGTCTACGCGCTGAGGGTTTGACTGCCACAGAGACATCGCGTTGGCTAAACTAGTTTAGTTTTATTTTGCCATATTTTAAGTAAATATTTTGTATGTTCTGTTTGATATTTATCAATTGAAAGTCATTGTTGCATTCAAATTTTGTCGTTGATTATTCTAGATAGTATTTATTTGTACTAAAACTTGCTATGCGACAAACAAAGTTTGATAAGACTGCACTGTTATCTGTGTGTTTTGTTTTATGATATGTACTTATGATTATAATTTCGTCTAAATAGTACAGAATAGTACACTGAAAAAAGTATATATGGAATATGCTTATGCTTAAAATCCATATTTTAAAATCAATTCTTAAATCTATGATTGAAACTAATATAAAACAAATTGTTTTCAATAATAATTTGATTTGAATGAAATACACTGAAAGAAAAATGCTTGCGCTATTAATGTGTATTAAAATAATCAAATAATCTATTAATTTAATAAAACTGAATTTTAGACTTTTTAAATATTACTTTTGTATTGTTTTGTGTTAAAATAAATTAAAGCTTAACAATATAAAATATTTTTTTTACCAAGTTTTGCTTATTTATATAACATTATGCATCATTCTAAACGATTCCCATTAGTTCAGCTACGGCAATGATATCTTAGAATAACAAACGCCCACATCAAGTTAATAACATAAATTTATTGCCGCTAATTACATGGAAATTGAATACTTGTTGATATATTGCGATTATATTGCAATAAACAAACCGTACGTCTTTTACCCAAGTACTATTATGATTAGTTTCCTCAATAGCAATTGAGAGATTTATTCCGAAAATCGTATACATATTTATTTGGCACATGGCAACTCGTTCTCATTTTGAAAGGGTTATCAGCTGCACTTGAACTATTTTATAATCGAATACAAATACATATTTATGATCATTCATATGTATAGGCATGTATATAGTATATTTAATGCGATGCGATCTATATTTAGTCGAGTGCATGCCAATTACCCAAACTGTTCCCATAGTCACATGATGTTTTTACTTCGCACCTATTCAATATGGCAGAGGGTTTAATAACTTTCAGCATATGTAGCTTCAGTGCTGCAGTGGGCGTGGTCGACTTATTGATGTAGAATTATATTCTATCAAAGTTCGGCTGCCTATCTATCTGTAAAAGCGTACATCGTGATAATTATCATAGTTGGAAGAGTCATATTTGGTAGCTTGCTAGCTATATACCTTATATAGTATAATAACCTCAACTTTTTAATATATGTATAGTCAACTTTGGTATATCAATAAAAATTATATAATTGTGAGAAATTTAACAACCATTTTTAGCATGCATGCATGTTTATCTACGATTGAGATTGTAATTTGAAAATTATACACCTTTTTGATTCATCCATTTTATTTTTTATTCATTTTTTTTTCCATTTCTATAACTTATAAATTAACATACCGCTGCAAATATCGCCTTAACAAAATTTCGTATTATCAATAAAAAAAAGAAATAAAATATAAACAATTTCTGTTATTTTAAAATTATTAAAAAATTATAATAACTATAAATTATTAAATATTAATTATATATAAATATTAGGCATTATAATTATTGAACTGCTGTTGTCAAGTGCATTCGACTGTAGCATTTTTTCTTTTTCTTTTGCTTTTAAGCTTTGTACTACGCCTATGAGCTAAGTACAATGTCTAATGCTGCCGAGTGCATTCGACTGCAGCCTTTGCACCGCGCTTGTTCGATTTCTGAATGAGTTTATTGAAAATGAAGCAAACGAGGTGTTTCTAACATCGTATTCTACGTATAGTTCTGCAATGGGGTCCATCAGCTATGGCAGCTAATTAAACCCATGCTACGGCGCTTTGCTGATAACCGAATAACCTCAACCTGCTGCTGTCGGCGTCGGCGTCGTCGTTGGCGTCGACGTCAACGTCAACGTTGTCGTTTCAGTTTTACAAATTTTAATTCATTCAATGCAAATACACACACTTGGATAGTCTGGTGTGTGTGTGTGTGTGTATTTGCTGTGGGACTTGTGGAATCAGAGCGTAAGCTGAATCGAGTTGCGCTGACGCTGACGCTGGCTGCTCAGCCGCAGTCGGCGCTGTAAATTAAAGCGCTGCGGATTTGTTTTTATTTTTTTTTTTGTATTTTTATTTTTTTATTATTTCGGACTGCGTTCGCACCGGCGGCCAGCACTCGTCTTCAGTCTTGATAATAGTCCCGAGGCAGTCGCAATCGCTGTCGCTGTCGCAGTCGCAGTCGCATTCGTCTCGCTTTTGAATGTCTCAAGTGCTTTACAGTTATAAATAAGAGTAGTGCTATGCACACACACACACACCTCACACACACACACACACCTCACACACACGCACACACACTCACACACGCACGCAGCTCCATAAAGTAACGCCTGTTTGCGTGTGAAAGGGAAACGAGACAAGTTGATGATTATTTAATTTACCATCAAAAAAGTGTTTGTTTGAAGGGAAGTGCGTGCCGGTATAAGTACATATATGTACATATATAAATAAATAACTGAAATATCCATAAAACAATCATAGGCACACATGCCAATTAAGCATATTGAAATTGTTTTATAATGTGCCCCAACACGTTTTAATCAAAGTCAAAGTTTATTATTATATTGCTACTTAAGCAAGTTCAACGTGCGCGCTCTCTCGCAGCTCTTATCACTGCAGCAACAATATCAACAACAGCTACATAAATAGCAACAGCAGCAGCAACAACAACAGCAACAACAATTGCAAATACATAACAACAACAACAACAACATCAACATCCACAACAATTACAGAAATGGGCAACATGCGCTATTTGACAGAAACACATTTGCAGGGCTTCGAGCGTTACAAGGTAAGCTCTAAATGTGCTGCTTTCTCATACCCTAACCAAATAAGTATGTAGGGTATACATACTTATATATTTACCTTGACATTTTGGCCAAATTAATAAAAATAAGGGGCATTTCCATTATGTCGAACGTGACAGTCCTACGCATTCGAAGGGAAAAACCATATGCTAAAAGATTATTTTCTTTTAACAAAAAACGAAACATAGCTTTTGATAAGCTCTATAATTGTTGCTAAGTTCAATTTTTTTAAATGTATTCATTTCAAAATAATTACACTGTTTAAACACCGATTTCATTTTAGACCAAATAATTTTGAAATGGTACGTCATGATGTATCTTATAAATGTTTTTTATTTGATTCAGAAAGGTTTAGTAGTTTATTTACTAATTATTTTAATCCTATTCCCAAACGACGATATTTTTACTTCTTGTTATATTCTTTTAATATTACCCGATATTTTAAAACGCAAATGTCTTTGGAAATTGCCTCTTATTAAGGGCATTAATCAAAACAAAACGTTCATTGTATAAGCTCATACAGAACTTTTGTACTTTGATTGTTTGAATATTTTGAATGCTTCAGAATGTAAATAGAATAAAAAAGGTTTTTACATACCAATTTAGCACACAAATTTTAGAAATATTTAATTAAATCCCTATAAATAACATTCGTTTATCGATTTTCAATATTTGTACCGTTTAAAATATATTTAAATATATATGTGAACTATTTGAGACTTGTTTCGAGTCCCATGAATTTACATTGATTGTCTGCCCATCGGTTAATTTATTACTAATTTTTCTGACTTTTGATTTCGTGTATTTAAACTTTCTTGACAATAAAAAAAACAATATTAAATTACTTATGCATTAAAGAGTTTTATTTTTGTAATCTGAAACCTTATATAAATACGTCTATGTAATTTCAATAATATTAACTATTCTATAAGTTTTAAAATTGGCTAACATTTATTTATAAAATTTCAATAAATGAAACAACTTAATAGCTTAATAATAACTTGGAGTTTAAATATATTAATAATATTGTATAAAACTATTTTTCTGACTTTTGATTTCGTGTATTTAAACTTTCTTGATAATTTCTTAGGACTCCGTGCCAAAACTGAATATTCAGTTCTACGTCTACCATTATACTTTCATTTTTTGTGTTTATTGGGGGTAAAAGGCAAATACCAACTAGCATAGGTACAATAGCACCTGTGGTCTAGTATAGCCCTCAACCCTTCAAAAGAAAATCAATAGTTATGCATGTTTTAAACGAAAATATGAATCAATTGGAACACACTTGAAAAAAATGGTTTGCTTGCAGTTACAACAAGTTCCGGTTTAATACGCTTGAAATAAATTCAATTTAATTGCTGTAGAACAGCTGTACCTAAAGCTTATCTCGTAATTGAAGCAAAGATTTAAAGCTCAGACTGATTTGTGTTGTAGGCATTATCAAATAGCCAGGGAATCTGTGCCTACGGAGGTAGTAGGCCTAGGTCATTCATTCAATAAACCGGATGATGATCAAATAAATATATTTCATAAATCTTCAAGCTGGGCATTGAACTGTGAATGGAACATGTGCCGTGCCAATTAGATAGTTCTCTAGATTATAATTATTTGTATACATATATAAATGTATTTATAAATAAAAGCAGCTCGCAAAGATAGTGATTAGGTTTTCAAGTATAGAAATTTATTTTATTGTATTAAAACAATATGGAGGGGAATGTATATATATTTGATTCATCACTTTAAATTGTATATATACACTTCAAATAATACATCAAAATTTGTATATTTGTAAAAGATATTTTGGTACATTTCTAATTAATTTAAAAATAAATTAAACTTATGCAAATAAAATATTTTTGTTTTTATATTGGGCCTTGTTGAAATAAAATAATAATAAAATATTGTTAATTTTTGTATTCTTCCCTTTATATTTCGATCATTTTTAATTTCATTTTAATTACAATTAATTTGTATGTATTATGTAAAAGCTTTCCTTAGGGTGTCAAATTTGTACTTTGTCTTAACTTAATTGTATCTTCAGAACTCACTTGCTTAAAGTAATTGTGGATTATATATTAATTAAGATTTATTAATAGACTTTCATATTCTCATATACTCTTTTATCCATTTTTGTATACTTAATTTATATACAAATTATAATATACATTTATAATACCCACACAATATGGAATAAAATGTATATAAAATATTTACATTTTTAAAACTGAAAGGAATTAGCTATTGAATACACATATTTAAATATAATAATAAATATGTATATATAAAATTATTTATATTATTAATATATATTTCTAACACTTATTAGTCTATAATAGTTTTAAAAATTCCAAACTTCTAGTCTTTAAATTTAAAGCTGTTTCAATTTTAAAAGTTTGAAAAGTTTCCCTTCAAGTTTTTCTATTACACTTTTAGGTGTAGACTTTTCCTATTTTAAATTGCTGCTTTAGAACTTTTGCCCTCTTTGTCTAATCATGAATTTTTAAATATCAATTCCCAACCAATTTCCCCAAATAAATATACGTTCTCCTTTTATCAATATCTCTAATTGCGGTATATTTTTCTGCCCAACAGTATAACAGCATAGATACCAGTTTTCTGAGTGTCTACGTCATGCATCCCTTCTGGAATGTCTGCGTGAAGGTGTGTACTTATCAATCTAATTACAACTACCCCATGGACTAACCACGCAATGTATCTATACTATATTTATGCAGTATTTACCCAAATGGTTGGCGCCAAATATACTGACATTTGTTGGATTTCTCATGACTGTGGTAAACTTTATTATACTAGCTCATTACGATTGGAAGTTTACTGCAGCCAATGACAAAGAAGCTGGCAATACTGTACCCAGTTGGGTATGGACAGTGGCTGCCATAAACATAATTATCTACTATAATTTGGGTGAGCATTATGCATAATATTCAATTTATTTTGGATGAGCTAAGTGAAGTTTTGAACAACTTGCAGATGGTATGGATGGGAAGCAGGCGCGTCGTACGGGAACCAGCGGACCCTTGGGAGAGCTCTTCGATCATGGCCTGGATTCGTATTCGGCGGCTTTGATACCGATTTATATATTCTCATTGTTTGGTACGGTTGATCTGCCGCCCATCCGCATGTTCTTTGTCATCTGGAACGTGTTTCTGAATTTCTATTTCACACATGTGGAGAAATACAATACGGGTGTTATGTTTCTACCTTGGGGTTATGACTTTACCATGTGGGTAAGTAGTGCTCAAAATATTACCAAGTTTTCGCTCTATATTGAATATAATTTTCACGAATCTAGGGTGTTAGTTTGATGCTGTTTTTGGCCACTTTGTTGGGTCCGGAGATCTATCGCAGCAGTTTTTATGGCTTCACGGTGGCCAATGTTTTTGAAGTGGGTCTTATTGGCTCTGGCATACTCTCCAGTCATCCGATTATCATAAGGAATATATATCTGTATGTTGGAAATATTACAGAAATTAATACTATACTATTAAAATTATATTTATTTGTTTCAGTTCGTACAAGAATAAGACTGGCAAGATGCGCCCCATGATGGAAATGCTGCGTCCGTTCTTTGCCTTCGTCTGGTTGTTTGTGATCACCTTGGTCTGGTCCTTCTTCTCTCGCAATAATGTCATAAATCTGGAGCCGCGCATACTTTGGATACTCTATGGCACCATCTTTTCAAATATCGCTGTAGGTTTTCCTGAATTTTATTTAATTTTTCAATTGAAGCTCTAATTTTTCCTTATGCACCTTTCAGTGCCGCCTGATCGTAGCTCAAATGTCGGATACCAGATGCGATGCCTTCAATATTCTCATGTGGCCTCTGGTTGCCACAGTGGGTGTCTGCTGTTTTCCCTGGTACGAGAGGGTATTCGGCATGGATCTGACACCAAACGGCGAATGTTGGCTGGTCCATGGTCTTACCATATTTGTCACATTGGCCCATTGGCATTATGGCTATAGTGTGGTAAGTTGATCTCGTAGTTTCAGTTTAAAAATTGCATATTATCTTTACTATTTAATAATATATCTTTTCAGGTTACGGAAATGTGTAATCATTTTAAAATCCGTTGCTTTAAAGTAAGAACCATTCGCAGTAATACGGTTGATTTACTTTTACCACCAAATAATAACAAAACGTCCAAAACGCATACTAACTGAAAATCAAAAGAACCAGTGACAAAAAAAAAAAAAATAATACAATCAATCTAAAACAGGGTGACCATTTTGTATTGTGATATATTTAATGCTGGGTATTACAAAATTTTCGCTTTTGGGTCTAGGTTTAAGTGATACCATACTCGATATTTAAGCTCCGCCTAACATTATGGGTAAAGTTCATTCAAAATTTTTACATAAAAACTAATCTAGCTCTAAGTAAATAAATACTAAATCAATTAGGTTATAGAATTTTAATGCATGCTGGAATGCTGTATAATGCCCGTATTGGAACTCGTATAACTGCATGTTGCATCTGGTTGGTATAATAAGCGTTGCTTTGATCTATTGCTAAAATTGTTGCATTTCAATTATTTTGAATTTAGATAACGAAACCGCCAGTCAATGCCAATGCCCAGGAATTAGAGGAATTAGAGGTAAACGATGCTGCAAAACCCACGGAACCCCCAACTGAGGAAGTAGTGTAGTTTCGTTGAGTTTCGATTCGTTAAGTGGCATACGTAGTACAGTTGTGTGTTCAAACTGGTGCAGCTGTTAAGTAGAAACCGAACCAAATATATTTAACTGCTAAGTTAATATTAATAATAATAATATATACGTTACAAAGTCTAAAAGTCTTTTTCTTCGGTGTATAAAAAAATATAATTAGCAGAGACCAAAACCAAAAGTAGAGCTTAGCTGCTTCGAACATGTATGAGTTATGTGCCAACTTGTTCGAACGTCTAGGTTCGTGTCTCTGCTAAGCAGACTCCTGCCCACGTTGCGCTATATTGCCAACAGAGGGCGTTTGTGTTGGAATGAATTTCTGAAACTCGTTTTATTTGTTCTTAAAATTACAGCAATATAATATTATTTTTATTATTATTTTTTTATTAGGTTTTATTATTTTTGGAATATCAATAAAAGTTTATTTGTTTGAATTTTGTTTACATATACTTTTTGGCTATATCAATTATGCTATTAAATTATTCATCTGCATTTTTAATAAAATAAAAAAATAAAACCCAAACACAAAAAACGCATAGAAAAACAAAACTAATAACAAAAAAATAAAATAAATAAATTAACGTATGTATAATTCATAAAATATAACGGAATCCATTCAAATATGCAGTTTAAATTGGCATGCCCCATTGGGCAGTTTTCTATTTAAAATTGATTCGAATTGTGCTCAACATTTAACTGCCAGTGCCCCCAAAATATTTTAATTATTAATTCGAAATATTTATGACCAGATGCCGAGTTGGCAAAGTCTTTAGTCTTAGCCTGGGAAAGTTTTCCTCTTGGCACTTCAGTCATCATCATCATCAGACTGTTATTGTCACGTAGCGCGACCATTGCTCTTTTGTTGCCTACCCGTAGGCGCGGAGACCCGCTACTGTCAGCGGCAACAAATTATATCTGTATATATAATACTCACACATACATCTACATCTTGCATATATCTATTTATATATTTCAACACTTTTGCTCTGCTTTTTTATTGGCATTGCATTTAGAAAGTGATTTGCCGCATATGTAAAATATATGTAAAATATTACACACACTCTCCTTAGCTGCGTCCCTCTCGCTCTATCTCTCTGTCTCTGTCTCTATCTCTATCTGTGGATGCTAATGCACACTGAGAGCGAGAACCTTTGGCCCCGAAAGGATTTTTGCATTCACGTCACGCATTGTTGTGGTCGTTATTATATTTGATGCCATTCTACTTACATACATTGAGCGGCAGAACGTTTAAAGGGATATTTTAACTTTGTACCCGACTCTCCGACTCTGTGGCCGATTGTAGATCACGTAAAGCTTACAAGTGTGCGAGGGTCCAATAGCATCTTGTGAAATTCCACCCAACGTTTACCAAATGCCAGCTCTTAATCTGAAAACGCTTAGGGTACAAGGCTACACATATTTCCCCAATATCCTTAAATATATCTACACATGTTATCTGTAATTAATATTACAATATGACCAACGAATGCAGAAAATATGTGTAATAAAGAGCTTTCTAGAATGAAAACAACCTATTTTACGAATTTATTTCTAGGAGAAACCTTAGCAAAATGTTAACGAAGATATTTAAATACTTGTTCATCTTAGTCAATAACGAATTATGGTATACATTAAACTGCATTTTCTTTTATTTTATTTCAATTATACATTTTATTTCTATCATTTTTTAAATACTTAAAAATAAATAACAAGTTTTTTGCCAACTAGAATTATTGGTCATTATTAGAACTATTTATTGTTCTTCTTATATTTATACCCTGTGCCCATTGAAAAATGGGAAAAACAGGGTTAATAACTTTGTGCGAATGTATGTAACAGCCAGAAGGAGGTGTGGCAGACCCCACAAACTATATATATTCTTGATCAGGAAGACGAGCTGAGTCGATTTAGCCCTGTCTGTCTGTCTGTCTGTCCGTCTGTCCGTCTGTCCGTCTGTCCGTCTGTCCGTCTGTCTGTCTGTCTGTCTGTTTGGATGAACGCGTCGATCTCAGCAACTACAAAAGCTAGAGATGCCGTTTTGGTTCCTATAGATAGGTAGTTATCTTACGCAGATCAAGTTTATTTCAAATCGTTGATGCCACGCCCCCTTTACGCCCAAAAATCAATAAAACTCACACAACCTCGTGTTTTTTAACATACATAGTTGAATAATAAGCGTAATATTAAACATAAAATGCTGTTATTCGGAACATAAGTTCTCTTATATTATATTTAACTATCCTGAAACACGCATTGAAATCGGTTAAGAAACACAGGAGATATAAGCTTCACAATAGATGAACTTAAAAGTTCAAAAACAAGCGTAATATTAAACATAGAATGTTGTTATTTGGTATATATACTCTCTTTTATTTTAATTAACTATTCTGAAAAGCGCATTGAAATCGGTTAATAAACAAACTAGATATAAGCTACGCAATTGGCAGCGTCCGACTGATCTGCCCCGTCCGACTGATCTGCACCGTCCGACTGATCTGCCCTGTCCAAATTTTTATATCATATTGTCTATCATATTCATTGTTGCTTTTTTTATTTTATTTATTTTGTATTTAACATTTATAATTACGCATAATTTATTTATTGAATATTTATTAACTTTAACGTGATATCTGCAAACTAGACTTAATTTTAAATTTCACAAATTAAACCGTATTACTATTATAGCATTTAGCTTTAAACTACATTCGCTGTTGGCATGCTTTAGAGCATTTAGCTTTCGTTTAGCTTTTAGTTGAGATTTAATGTGAATTTGTGAGTATTTTTAGATCAGCTGTAGTAATTATTAATTATGGCTTGCAACTCAACTCAATAAATGAATTTCTATCAAATTTTCTTGTATTTCCTAAATACTTTATATTTAATTTTATTTTTATTGTTTGTTAAATATTTTAACAATTTTTCCGCCAGCTAGACGTGCCCCAGCATTCAGCTAAGATTTTGATTTGCTGTTTAATAGCATTAACCTTTTTACTTTACTTTAAACATAGCAGTCAGCTTAAATGTGTTATGAATTTGTGCGAATTTTAAGCCAAATGGAATTAGCTGTAATTATTATTTTTAAAGTTTTCAAGGTGCAAGTAAAGTTTGGCCAGGTTAAGACTGAATCTTATTAAGCGATTACAGAGCTGCAGCTGCCATAGCACTACCATAAGTTTCCATATATGGAAGTAATAGCATAAGCCCCATATGACATCGTGTAGCGTGTATCCGCTGAAAAATTTCAAATGAAAACTTTGCGAAAAGTGTGAAGCAGCTTTTGGCAGCATCTTTGGCTTTGGAAAATCAACGACATCATCAATTTTTCGCTTAGTTTTTTCTGGCTTTTTTCATATGTGTGTTTTGCTGTTTGGGTTTTCGGAGAGGTGAAATTGCTGGCACGCACTTCTGGTGCGCTCCCATTGCGGCCATAGGATAACCCAAATGCACACAGCGGGAAGCCAATTTCAGTAGCTTTGGCACCCTGCATGAAAATCGCACGCTAGGTAGCCCCATGCCACATGCCTCATGCCCCATGCCACACGCCTCATGCCTAATGCCAGAGGCAATAAAATATTCATTTACTTGACATTTGTTGTTTTTGCCATACCCACGAAAAGCGTGAAAAAATAAGAGAAAAAGATGCATCATTCGGGCCAAATCAGTCCATGGGATGCTTGGCAGCAGCTCACGCTTGATTCATTCACCGGTTGACACGCTTTTTGGGCACCGCGAACGAACACCGTCAACGTTTTTCTTTTTCCCGTTTTTGTTTTTTTTTTTTTTACTTTTTTCCCCTTCATAAAAAATGTAATTTTCAAAAACATTTGGAAATTTTAAATTGAATTTGCCGCACACACTTGAGGAGCTTGCCACTGTATGCAAAGACTTACTATATAAAGGACTGTAGAATACACTGAGAAAAATGGGGACAGTCATAAATAATAGTAATAAAAAAATTTAATGGTTGTTTACATAAATAAATCTATATATAATGCATATAAATAAATTGTAGCTAAATTAAGCATGGAAAAATATAATAATTAGAAACGTTTACTATCAATAAAAAAAAATGTATATGGTTAGCGAGCTCGCATTTGATTTTCTTGAGAGAAATTCAAAAATTTAAAATTTATTAAATAATTTTTAAATAAATACATTTCAATATAAGCTTAGTTAAGCTACGAAAAAATATAACAATTAAAAGTGTACACACAATACCGATCAGTGGCTAAACATTTTTAGTTTCGATTACGACCTGCATGATTTTCTTGTTAGTAATCTTCGATTTGGGTGCTTGGCGCTAAAATATTTTTCTCAGTGCAGCGCAGTGGTAGAGCAAAGCGAGAGTGGTAACGTTACAGCCATGTTGAAGGAGGGAAAAAGTGTAAGTGACATGAAAGGCGCACACAAAGCGCAAAAACCTTTAATAACTTTACGCTTTTTGTTTTCAAGTGCACTTTGCCAGGCGAGTGCCACGCCCATGCAGTGGGCACCACGCCCACCAAGCCGCACGACAATAAAGGCGCAAAGCCTGAGCAACTTCCGCTTTGAAGTTGTTTCCTCTATGCTTCCTTTGAGCAAAAGCTACTTCTCCAACTTGCAACCTCCGCCCCATCCCGCCACATCTCCCCTTGGCTCTGCTGCTTCTTAAGGTCAAACTACACTCATTCATATGCCATGAAGCGGAATGAAGAGGAGTCCTTTAAAATGCGTTGTCCTGTGTTATAACCAGGCGTTCATTCGCTCCGCCATTCATTCCATCGCTCAATGTGTAATTTATGACCTATTTATTGTCAATAAATGCAGCCTCCAAGCGACCATTTTGTGCGCCGCGACTAAATAAAGACAAATGAACCATCACTTTAGTGGGTGGATCGAGACATCAACGCACACATACACACACAGAACTTTTGGTACTACACTCATTAAATCGCTCAGCAGCGAAATGGGACAGTCTTTTGTGCTTATAAACCAAATTTATTGCGCAATTTATTTTCACCATTTCTTTCTTTTTTGTTGTTATTTTTTTTGTTTTTTTTTTTTTGTAAGTTTTTCAACGTAGCATAAGCCAGCATATTTTAAATTTATAATCGGATTTCCCTTTGTAACAACATGGCGATGCTTTTACTGTCACCTATGGCAGGCCTTTTCAATTTTTAATAGTTTTGTTCATCGCAAACCTAATGTGCACAATATCAAAATGGGATTACAATTATAGATGTACGCAGTATATACAATCGGTTGGTATCTTTTCAATTTCATAAAATTTAAATAGCGCTTGATATTGTCAAACAAATGAATTCCATTTAAATTCTCTTTTATAAATTTAAATGGTGAAAGGAAACGAAGGAAAACAACCGAATTTAAACCAAATTTTTATAGCATACAAACTGAAACAAATATTTTTATATTTATATTTATTCCGCCAGAGCTTAATATTACTTTAATTTATAAATAAATAAAAGGAATATAAATTAAGTATTTAAACATTTTGTTGCTGTAAACTAAAGACTTAACAGCCATAAGTTCCCTGAGCTATATGCTCGAATAACTAACGTGAAACTAGCATATTTTTCAACTATAGAAACTGCTGCGAAACTGGAATTGAAAACGTTTTTCTACATATGTAAATCTGTGAAAATGCGCCAAAGTTAAACCCAAAAAGCAACCGTGTTAAACTTTACAAGATTTTCACTTAAAGCTTGTGCCATAAGCATAATTCTGATTTTACTTAAATACATGTGTAAGTGAGATATACACTTGTGCAGAAGCACACACACACAAGCACATACACATGGACAGGCACACGCATACGCTCGCAGTCGTAATGCTGCATATGCGTTGTAACATTCACAATTTTATAGCATACTTTTTGACGCCGAGTGACATGTGAGCTAGCGCTGTCTATGCGTAGGTAGGTGAATGCCAAGTTTCCGTACACGTTAAAATTCATTTGTCAAAAGGATTACCATGGTAATAGGGTTTTAAGCATTTGCTGGCAAAACACACACACGCACACACACACACACAGACACACTCGTTTACATTATTTTTTCGCGCTGTTTGTCATGTTCCTTTGTGTCTTTGTTATGCTATTTATACCCGTTCCTTTTTTTTTTGTGATTTTTTGCGTGTATTTTTGGCTAACTTTTTATGCTTTTTTAAATGTTTTTTTTTGCCAAGTGTAGATGCGGCGGCGTCGGCTAATTAAAAACATGGCGTTAAACAATTATGTTAGGCATTTGTGTTGCTGGAAGTCGCCGCAGCTGCGACACTTGCTACATGCCACGTGCCACCTGCTGCCAGCGTTTACAGCTGCCAACTCAGCTTAGTATATGGCTATTGCTACACTCAGAAAAATAACCAACAAATAAGTAGTTAATCCTAGTTAAAGCTGTTGCAAGCAAAGCCAAAAAACAACAAAGTTTGTTTATTTTATTTTTATATTTCAACAAAAAATGCTTAAGATGGTTCTAAATTTAGGAATTTTTGGAATTATTCATGCATTTTAGTATATTTTTTTGCTGAGTGTGGGCTTTTAAAACATTTGCCAAGCCGCTAATAAATTGACTGCAATCAAAGTTGTCATAAGTTGAGCGTAGCAAAAACGCCCACTGTTAACTGAGGTCACGTTCTTATACACACATACACCTACATGTATATATGAATTTATATATATATATATATATATATATATATACCCGCAGCCAAATGACAACTTAATAGCCCAAAAAACCAAAGTAAGCAGACATTGTCCTTTTTTTTGTGCGCCGTTGTTGTTGGGATCTCAAAGAAGTCCCAACCAATTCTGCTGGCTGTTAGAGCCAGCTCCATGTGCCATGTGTCAGCATTGCCATCATCGTCACCAATCTGCCGCTGCCCCTCCCCCCGCTCGCTCCTCCCCACTGCTGCTCATCGCTTACTGCTTCTTCATGCTGACCAACGAGGCGAAAATGTACAAATTGTTGTGATTTATTTTAACAGATTTTTTGCAGTTGTTGTTGTTGTTGCTGGCGTTTGTTAACCCAACGACAGCAGCAGCACTTCACACACACGCACACATACATTCGCACAAGTTGGCATTTGGTCTATTGATGAATATGCTGGTGCTGGATCTCCTGGGTAGCTGGGCGTTACGTCCGTCTTCCTCCGTCCGGCGCGCGTGACAATGCGCCAATGTGTGGTCAAGTAGTGCGCACGGCTGAGCTGCTACGGCCGTAGTCAATTTATGGACCAACAAGCAACACACACACACACACACATACGCACACTTATACAATAAGGCAAACTTAATGTTAACAGGTTTAACCAAGCTAAGGACAAGCACGAACATGAGTGTTAAGCTGAAACTGTAGAAGTGCCAGCAGTGGCAATTCCCAACTCCATGCCCATCATTAGTGTGCGGAACGTTAGTCTTTACTACGCCATTGATTTAACTGATATCTACATGTGCTATATCTCTTTTCTCGTACTCACTTGCAGCGCTACAGTTATCATATGTCGTTTCTGCCAAGTGCTTGCTTGTTAGCTGCATAAGATTGCAGCATAGCAACAGTCCAAGTTGCATTAACTTAAACACTAGTAACTGGTATATACATTTCATATTATTCCTTACGTTTATAGATTATTTGCAATTATTATTCAGCGTTTTAATTGCTTCAGCAAATGCAGTAAGTTTCGTAAAAAGCACAACAGTGTTTCCTACTGTTACTTAACAGAAGTCCAAGATAAGTACAGCTTATCTTATAGTTCAAATAAGCGTTGTCGAAAATATATAATATATATAATAAATAAATATATATAATAAATATAAAATCATATATTTATGTCGGTATATTTTGTTGCTCCGTTTATCGAAAAGCGATAATTTTTATATTTTATTTTAGTATTGTAGATAAAATAAAATAAAATAAAATTTAAATAAATGTATTTTATTGGAATTTTAAAATAATTTTATTATTTGAATAACTAATTTAATACAAATCTAAGTCAGCGTAAAAAAATCAGCTCTATGGAACTGGAAAAAAATTAACAGACAGCTATTCTGTTACTTAACAGCAGTTCAACTGATGATAGACGATATCAGCTCTTAGTTTACAGCGTTAAGGTCATATATGAATTGAGCTTTGCTTGACAAGGAATAAATTCAAATAAATGTATTTTAGTTGTATTTAGAAATTATTTGCTTGAATTAAGTACAAACTTTAAACTTTATGTAATTGGAAAATGTTTATTCTGTTAAATAACATAGGTCCAACTCTCCATCAGTCGTTATATTAAGTACTTAAAGTACCTCACTGAAATCCTGTCTGCCTAAAAATCTCTCAAATCAAAATAAATGTCTGCTATTTATAATACATAAATATATTTGTTAAATTGAAATGCATACAAAATTAAGTCAATATTCCATTTTAACTGTATTTTAAATAGAAATTCTATGCAATAACAGTACAAAAGCTGTGCTCTTCTGTTCTCCATTCAGAGCAAAGTCAAGCCGAGCATTCTAGTTGAAGTCGATGCTTCAAAAATGCCTTAAATTGTTTGGCTCAGGTCGTCCGTCATTAGCAACGTCCGTCCTCCAGCATTAATTCTATTGGGCTAAGCAAACGATGTCTTGGGATTATGCCATTCATTGTACGAGTATCTATGTCAGCCTAGGCTAATTCTATAAGCAGCATAGCAAGAGCTATGGCAGTGAGTAACGCCCAATTGGGGGGCCACGCCCAGAGCTAGCTTCCAAGTTTATGAAATATTGCGGCACACTTTTATTTTATTTTGCTTTTTTTTGTGAAAGGGCAGCAAATGGCGCATCTATAGATGCGGATGCGGATTCAGATGGCACGTACTTTGGTTAGCATTTCAGCTCAGCTGTGAAACGCGACAATTTAATTTATTTGGCGCTTTACGGTCCAAAGTCAGCGCATTTACGATTGACATTTGCGTTTAACCTACTTATGCTGATTTGATGGCAGCTCATAAATAAAATTTAAACCAATTGCCGGACACCAGAAGCAGAAGCAGAAGCAGAAGCAGGACGTCCCAACGTCAGCAGGTCAGAGCACGGCAAGAGTACGGCTAGAGCACTCATCAATCGCAGCTGCTATCAATGTGGTACCATCATCATCCTGCCCCCACCGCACCTACACTTATTCCATGCCATCAGCATCGTCTACATCATCATTGTCATCATTGTTAGCGGAGCAGACGTAGTTTGTTCGTAATTGAACATTTAGTGGGCCAAGCAATTTGGGTTTTTAGTCTGTGCCAAGACAAGACAAATATTTTAAATCAGACTGATGCATCAATACGTAACTCCTTCATATACAGACATCTTTTATATATATGTACATATATACAGACATTGTCTCTGGCATCTCATCTGCTCGACACGCCCAGCTGATTTCGATTTTGTCGTCTCAAATGATGCAGAAAGTCGCCGTCGCTGATATCTAGGAATTAAAACGTGAAATGAGTCGTAAGAAAAACAATGAAAACTTCAACGCAAATGAAAATGGAAATGGAAACGGCAATGGGAATGCGACAAAAGTCACCTCGAAAGTTTTTGCCCCAATTGTCTTGGGAGCCTCTAGGTGTATAGCTGCTGGAGGAGTGGGGCAGGGGGCAGAGGGGGCGCGGCAACGAGATGTCCTGGATTGCTTTCCAAATGTGTCACTGGGGTGCAATTTGAAAATGAAATTTTCTCACCACTTTTCATTGCTTTTTGGCGTTTCCCACTCCCCAACGCATGCCTCGATGCCTGACCTTGGATAAGTTTTTAAATCACTTGGAAATCAAGCGAAATATTGAAAAATGCTATGAGATATGTCGAAATGCCTAGAGAAAATACATTACATGGCGAGTTGCTATAATAATAAAGATATGCAGATGATAAGAATAACATAAACAATTTCCTATATTATCATCAGATATATTTTCTTTAAGATCTAAGAATTGTAGAATTGTTTTTTTTAAAGAATTTTCTTCTAATTACCAGCTGCGCTGCTCTAAAGGTTCTATTAACAGCACTCTGTAAAATAGCATGCAGCCTCTCTGTTATGTAAATCAACGCTGTTAGATGAAATGATAATAGTCTTTAAGTCAAGCAATGTTTTTCGTGTATTTTTTTGGTCATCCCCAACCTATTTAATCCTTTGAATAACCCTTCAAATGCGGGCACGTGGCTTTGAAAGTATTCATAAGATACTTTTCGTTTTATGCACTTCCGGCAAGCAGCTCGATGGCTTGACAGTTACATAGACACATACATATGTATGAATGTATGTACTTATGCCAAACAACTCAAATAAAATGGCTTTTTTCTGGCTGTTAGCAGTCACTCGCTTGAACCAGAAATAAAACGAAAACTAAACAAAAGAACAGCCCACAGAAACAGAAAAAAGAGGTTTATTTTTGGGTGTCATAAGCAACAGTATCCATGCTCTAAGGGCGGGCAAAGGTCGGCAACCGGACCGGAGAAAGCTTCATTCAATAACTTACATATACAATCACAACTCCAGCTCTCTCTCACACACACACATACACACATACACCCACACACGCTGTCTTTTCACGGTGTGTAATGTGCATGCCCAGCCAGAACTGAAGCAAACAAATATTTATAAATGCGCAAATAGAACAGATAACTGTATTTTTATATGCACATCGCACAAGCAGATACCCACACACACACACCCACACGTATATGCATGTTCACCAGCGTTGCCAATTTAGCCGGTTTCAGAGTTTTATGTATTTTTATTTTAGATTTATTAAACAAACATTAAACATAAATTTTTGTATTTTGTACATTTATTTTTTATCTTTTACTACCTTTTTTTTTTAACTAGTGTTGCCAATTTTAACAAAGTTATTTAACCAGTTTTTATCCATTTTTCAATGGGTATAAAATATTTTTGACAGGGAAACAGAAATAAAGTTAAAAAATGTTGCCATTAGAGCCAGAAAAAATTCAAATTAATAATTTAAATAATAATTTATATAGATCATAAATATCGAAAAGCTTATAAGGTATTTACCGATAAGCGAAAATGCCTAATTATTAATTATTAATAAAAGAAACTTAAACTTTTAAATTAGTTTCTTAAATTTTATATTGTTTATAAACTGAACATCTTATTTACTGAAACTATTATTCCTTTCTGGATATTAAGTGCTTTAGATGCATAACAGTACAATAATAATACCTATACAAATACAGATTATATTTTGCTTCAAATTAATGATGTTATGGTCAAATATCCATAAAAATAAAGGCAAATGAACATAACTGTTGGGTACTTTTGCGAGAATATGTGATATTCTAAGAAACAATGTAAGACGGTATGTGAAAAACCCAGAATTGAGGTTAGCAATTGTTCTTAAAATAAAGCCAGATTTGACGGGAGTAAGGCGAATTGGGCAACACTGATGTTCACTAATATAGAGCACCAGTTTGCTGGGCACAAGCATTCGAGATTCGCATTCGATTTCGCATCAACGTGAAGTCGTCGACGGGTCGACGCTTCCATTCATTCAACAGCAGCAGCAGCAGCAACAACAACAACAAACACTACAAGGGGCAGAGAGCGGAAGAGAGGCGCAACACAACAACAAGTTACATTTTTATTGCTTGGCGTGTAGCATATGAAAGCGCCGCCATCGCCAACGCCGCACACACACACACGCTCGCTCTCACTCACACACACACATGCATATGGCTTCGTAACGGCCCAATCCTTCCGCATGCGAAACTTTTATTTTCTCCTTTTGGTGCTGGCAACCCAAACAAAAGGAAGGAGAACAGTAGCAGCAGCAGCAGCAGCAGCAGCAGCCGAATAAAAGGGCAGCCAAAGCGAATGGATGGAAAAAGGATTGCCGGCGCAGGAAAGAAATATATATTTTTCCGATATTTTAACATGAATTTTGCATATTGTTAATTTTGCCTTTCAACTGAAAACGGCAACGGCAGGCATACAACACATACACACACACATACACACAACAGAAGTACAGCCAGAGCAGACAAACGGGTGCGCTTTTATAGCATTTAGCTTCCGTCTGTGTGCAATATTAATGCGCATATTTGCTCAAGTTTGATTTGCTGATAGACAAACATTTACACAAATATATGTATGCGTAGAAGCACGTAAACCAGTTCAAAGCAGTTCAAAAGAAATAGCTGCCAAGCTGGCTTAAATATAGTATATCAACGATAGCTGATTAGCATTAAATATATACATTAAGTATACGCAGGGTTGCTACTGCATAAAATAAAATAAATAAAGCAAGTAAATAAATAAGTTCAAAATGCAATATTTTTTTAAAGCCACAACAAGGTTTTGCCCCTAAATATATTTTATTTTAAATTTTAATACTAGTTATGAATTAAAATAAATAAATAAATACCAATGAAAAAGTTCGAGAATTTAAATAATCTCTCTTTTAAAATTTAAATGCCTTTAATTTGTTTTGATAAGAATTAAATTAATTAATTTTCGTTGAATCAAATTTATCCATAATTTATAAAAACAGAAACACATAAAAAATTTAAAACAAAAACTGCATTAATATCGATATTGTTGTTAATATCTGAAATGTCAATAATTAGTCCAAGTAATATATTTTTATGCAGCCCGATGATTATCGAACTCGATTTCAAAGTAATCGATCTGCCTCCACGATCAGCTGTTGTTGTAACAAGTTAGCAGCTACGTGCCCAATTCAAACTATTACAAGGAACACTTTTTGCTAATGTGCAATTAAGTGTTTGAACAATTATTGTTTTATGCCAGTGTTGTTGGCAGAGTGAAAGTGCTTTTAAGCTGTTAACTGTAAATTAGTTAAACGCTTAAAGCGTGTGCGTGTCTGCCATGGCCTTCAGGCCAATAAAAACAAGCCGAACGTTTAATTTAAATGTTATATTGTAGCTCAAAGAGCAGTTTATATAGGGAATGTTTGATATAAACACATGTGCTGTAGTAGAATAACCTTTGCAAAATTAAAATAATATTAAATTTGATAAACATGCAATGTGTACTTTAATTTTAAATCTGTTTAGCTTGTTTTTGCGTTGGTGTATTCTAAAATTATTTTATAATATTTATGGCTTCGATGAGCATACATTTTTGAGCCCTTTTCTGGTCCCACGGGTCTGCTGTCAAAAGCTGTTCGATCCTGTCACTGTCAATGCCAACAAAAGGTCATTTAAGGCGCCATTTTAAATTAACAAACCTTAATGCGTGTTGAAACTTAAGATGCGTTTATTTATGCATAAAGACTTGGGAATAATGTTAGAAAATACTAAATATGAAAGTGCTTATTATATACTGTTAAACATAAACACTTAACAGCGACATGCAAGAGACCTAACAGCTGTTAATTATAGGTTATGTATGTTTTGCATTAAGCCATTTGTTATGCTTTGTATAAGAAATTTGTCCAATATTTCAGTTGATGTCGCTCGTTGCGGCCTTTCACATCTGACAGAGCGCTTAACCTTAACCTTAACAATTTGTATGTACCAGCTTATGCATATTTCATTTGGCATTTGCTCATTTCGTATGGCAAGCAAGTCCATATATGCCAGAGTGGCTAATGCCATATTACAACAACAGCAGCAACAACTGGCCAAAATGACTAATGGGCTCTGGCCGGGACCTGGGCGTTGTCGTTGTAGTTGTCATTGCAGCGGCAGTAGCAGCAGCAGTTGCAGTAGCAGTTGCAGTAACAAGAACAACAGCAGCTGCATGGCTTGATAAACATTTGTTTAACATGACCATTAAGACAAGTCAAACTGCATAAGCACACGCACATACCACACACACACACGCACACATATCACACACACCCCACACACACGTTGCTTACACTCAAAGAAACATTTTTTATAAATTAAAATGAACTCCATTTATGAACTTAGCGTGCTATTGAAAATTCTAGAAATAAGAATGTTAATCTCAAACTAAAAACCGGTAAGGACGGAGCAAAACAGTCGGGCGGGAGACTACAGTCGAAAGTAACTTACAGTAGGAGACCCTGTATTGTAATACAGATCATAAATCGATCATATCTGCTACATATCTCCGATCGTCATGTAATTCACAGCATCGATTGAGATTTGCATAGGAGAACCTAACTACCAAAACCAGTATTTCTAGCTCTTAGAGTTTTTAGGATAAAGATGTGCATACAGACTTAGCTCGTCACACATTTGCAATTCCCTATAATAAATTTATATAAGTTGGACAAATTGGAACAATTTGATATATATAAAATATAATTTCATAAATTAATATTATTCTAAAATAATTCAATTACAAACATCTAAGAAAATAATAAAAAATTGCACAGCAGCATTCTCTTTGGTTTATGATTAATTTTCAGTAATTAAACAGATCAGAATAAAATACAGGGAAGAATAAAATATATCCCAAAGTTAATTTGGTTCCTTTTTTTATTATTATTATTATTATTTATTTTCAACTTTGTATAAACTTGATTTAAGGTCTGTCTTTTTAGTCTCTGGTATCTGTAGTATTCTCATTCAAAATTTGCTGTTAATGATTTAACAAGTACGAAATTTCATGTTTTTAGCTACGGAATTCCTAATAATTTCTCGCTGTGTAGTCATGTATGCCATTTGGCACACTCACATAGTAATAAGTAACAAACTACAGACACGATTACAACCAAATGACACAGAAAATCACTTCTGCCGCTCTCTCTGTGTGTGTGTGCAGATGTTCGGTTGTGTTAGGTTCATATGGCAAGTAAATTAGCCTGGTGGCTCATTGGAAACCAGCCTGCCGCATGCTATTTATGTTGTTGTAGTTATCGCTTCCGCCCCCCGCTCACTTTTTCTGCCTTCGTAGTGTAGGGGCCAGTGCGTGCTTGCAGCCCACAAATACGCGCCACAATTCCATTGCCTTCATTGCAGAAACTGTTTGTCTATCCGCCTGTTTGTTTCTCCGGACTGACTTAGTGACTCCGCTCCGGCCAAGCCATTGTAGGCCGATACTCTCTCTCTCTCTCTCTCTCTCTTGGCGCATCCGGTTCCTCGTTTCGTAGGGAGGCTCAAATCGAAATTCATGCGGCCATTGCGGTCACTCGTTTTCGATTTTGTTTATAGCTGCGTTTAATAAATTACCAATGAACTTGCCCAGCTTGCAAATAGACTTTCGTTTACTCCGCATGGCATAACGTATATTTTAAGGGGCTTTAATAATAGATTAACAATTTAGTTTCGACTTAAAGGATCTACTTTCAGGACTATAGTTCTTCCATTAGTCCAATTTCTCTGGAGATACGATCCGAAGACATGTCGAACGCTCTTTTCGACTTTAGTCAAGCAAAAAAAAAACACAAAAAAATCAAGAGTTTTCGTTTTTAAATCAATAATTTGCGGTGTCAAAAGTTTCAAAGTGTCAAAGATTAAAATAAAATATTTTCGTACTTCATTTATTTATGACTTGCACTTAGATTTAACTCAATCTTGGGTCTGCGACTACGCAACCTGCAAGCACTATAAATACTGCTGCTGAGGTGCTGCTGATCACAGTGTAGTCTCCGTAGTCAAGTGGTTAGGACGTGTCAAGGACGCTTTAGTGGAGTGGCGAGTGTTCTTAATATAATTAATATTTATTTATTATAATTTAAAAATTAATTAGTTTGTGGATCTGGAGTGTGACAATGGCAAGAGTTTGATGTGAGCGGTATTAAGCTGCCGTTATATCTGCCGCTGCCTAAAAGGTGAGCCGGCTACCCGCTGCATTACTTGTAATGCAGGAGGTATGTTTGGAGAACCAGCACGTGCGAGCGAGCAGAGAGGAGAACGGCTAAGCGCTGCCTAGGAGGTGAGGCGGCTACCCTCTGCATTACTTGTAATGTAAGAGGTATGCTTGGAGAGCCAGCACGAGCGAGCGAGAAGAGGGGAGAACGGCTAAGCACTGCCTAGGAGGTGAGGCGGCTACCCGCTGCATTACTTGTAATGCAGGAGGTATGCTTGGAGAGCCAGCACGAGCGAGCGAGAAGAGGGGAGAACGGCTAAGCGCTGCCTAGGAGATGAGGCGGCTACCCGCTGCATTACTTGTAATGCAGGAGGTATGCTTGGAGAGCCAGCACGAGCGAGCGAGCAGAGAGGAGAACGGCTAAGCACTGCTTAGGAGGTGAGGCGGCTACCCGCTGCGTTACTTGTAATGCAGGAGGTATGCTTGGAGAGCCAGCACGAGCGAGCGCGCATTTTTCTCGGCGACTGCGCAACCTGCAAACACTATAAATACTGCTGCTGCAGTGCTGCTGATCACAGTGTAGTCTCCGTGGTCAAGTGGTTAGGACGTGTCAAGGGCTAAGCGCCCTTGGCGATTGTGACAATGGCAAGAGTTTGATGTGAGGTGACGCGGCTACCCGCTGCATTACTTTTAATGCAGAAGGTATGCTTAATTTATTAAAATTTATTCATTATTCAATTCTGGTTTAAACTTGATCAAAACTATATAAGATTATTATTTTATAAAACGAATTCTTTTATTTTTATTTATTTTTCTGAGTGTATCTATAACTGATTCTACAAGCTGGTCTTTGATCGTATTATTTTACGTTCCATGAGAAATCTGAGCCAGTTTTTAACTAGTTGTAAGATCTGCTTAGATTTGCCGAAATCTATTTAGATTGTAGTTTTACACTAGTTTTATTTTAAGTTATTTATTTTTAATTTTGAAATGAAAATGGCGTTTATGGTTATTTACAATATTTTTTCTATTTATATTTATTGCAATTTTAGTTATTTTATTTTATTGCTTTGTGTTATATTGCATTATAATTTATTTATTTATTTATTTTACGTATGAGCACAACTTTTGTCAAACCCATTAGGTTTTCATCTGAGTAGAGCTCGTTTGAAGCTGCTTTACCCAAAAGAATAATTAAAGTTTTTTATTAACGTGCATAATAATTTCTAAAATTTATGCGTTTGCCATTTCATTTAACTGATAACTTTTGCTGCTGGCCCCATATAGAAACATATAGTTGAAATGCTGTCTAAGAAATATGAGCGCATTGTGGTTAGTTGTTGTTGCTTCTCATTCTGATTCTCCTTCTCTTTCGCTGCTGTTCGTGCATTTCACTCTGCCAATGGGGCTCATAAAAATGGTGGAAGCGAAAGGCAATGCGAACAGTGGAAAATACCAAATGCTACAAGCGCCAACGAACCAAAAATGAAATGGCTTAAGCTTTGTGCAAAGCGTCTGTTTCTGTTGCTGTTTTCAGTTGTTGTTTTCAGTAGTTGTTGCAGTTGTTGTTGTTGTTGTTGCCGCTCAAATATAAATGCATTTTGCGCCCAACCACAAAATGTGTTCAACCGGAAATTGTACGTGGAGAGTGCATAAGTGGGAGGCTTTGCTCTTCGAGTGGTTTGGGGCTCCACGCTGATTTCATATGTGTTAGTTTTTTCCAGTGTATGCATGTGTGTGTGTGTGCATGGAAAGTGGGTTTTTTGGCATACGTACCATTAGCTTTTTTAAGCGCCTATAGCCGTTGTCGCCGCCCCCCTTGCCCCCCTCACGCTCGCTCCAACAATAATGAAATTTTAACAGATTTTTGCGTGTGCGGCTTTTCTATATTGCGGTTGGCCAAAAGCCCCCACTGCGTTTAAGCCATTGCCATAGCCTGAGTGCCTATGACAGTCAGTCAATCAGTCCGTCTGTCAGTTAATCCGTATCTCTGTGTGCGTGTGTGTGTGTTGGTGTGAGTAAGGGATTTTTCGGTATTTCGCTGCTGTCATACGCTGCTTATTTGCCTCGTTGTGCGGGCATAAATGGGTACAGTTATTGGAGTTGTTAACGTCATCATTGCCGTCAGTTGCACCTGCATGACACAGCGCTTTTTTTGTACACCAACAAAAGTGCAAATGAGCCAACACACACACACATACAACACACGCTCCCACAGGGCCGCCTTTAACCTCTTCAGGGTCCCTAGGCGTTTGCTATTAGGATCATTTTCAGTTTACTAATATTTGTACTTATATTTCAGACTGAAGGTCTATTTTTTTTATACTGGTGTAATCTAGAACATAATTTTCCAATACTCATAAAAATAGTAATAATATAAATTAATAAAAATATATATAATCAAATAAAATAATAATTTATATTTATATATATTATGAATTGATCTAACACTCTTTTTCGTAGAGAATAAGATGTCAATGTTTGATTGGATTGTTCTTAATTATTGTTAAATTATGACTGTATAAAATATTAAATGGGTATATAGTTAACTAAAAATGTTTGTTTGTACAATATATATTTGAGTTTATAAAAAAAACCCTGCCAACTTAAAATTTATCGTGGTTATTTAGATATGAAATTAACCCTTACTCAATCTCAAATTGTTAAACAATTTTGTGTTTTTTCTTTAACTAATATGTCGAAATAAGAAACTTATGAAGACACATATTAAAAGCCCCGCCCTACCATGGGCCCTGCCCTGCCCCTCAAAAATGCAGCCCTTCTCTTCTACACACAAAGCTTAAGAATACATAGAGCTAGAGCAAACAGTGGAAAATGCACTCATGCAATATGCATCAGGTAATCTCGTTGCTTTTAATCGCTGTTTGACATCAAAATTAGAATTTTCTTAAGATGCTCTGTGTCTTTGGCCTAAGATTGAGTCGCTTTTAATGATGCTTTATCCAATATTTACTTAGTCACTAGACGCGCCCATTCATTTGCGATTGAATAGAGCCTTTGATAGCTTAAATCAAAAATAAAGCAAAAAGGTGTCAACTGCACAAAAGCTGCGATTCTTTGCATAGTCAAATTGAAAATTGATAAAAAAGGAAACAGAATTTTTGTGCTATCTTTTTTATTGCATGCAGTGTTTTCTTTTCTATGCCTACTCCTATGCTGCGTATTCAGTTATATATCGCCTACCATTTAATATAGTTTATATTCCCTTCCGTTTGGCTCATTTCTCAGCTGTGGAGTTTTGGGAATTGTGCCTGGGTTCGAGTTCTAACCACTTGCTAACTATTGATGCTGTGACACGTTCCAACAATCGCTCACTTTGATGTCTGCCCTGGCCCATTGTTTGGCATTTTCTTTTCTATCTTGTTTGTTTTCCTCTGTTCCGTTCTGCTTCGCTTTTGTTTTGTGTTGTGTTGTGCTCAGTTTAGTTTTTGCACAATTGCCATCCATAGGGTATCAAGAAATTCTTGGGGTTTCACACAATAAACGCAATGTTGGACAAAGCTGACAGAAAAGTTCATAAATTGCTTGTTATACACTTTACGATTTCCCACGATTTATTAAACTCTTTAGCAATATGTGCAAACAAATATTTAATCTCTGCAACTGCAATACAAATAAAATTATTTTTAATTAAAATGGAATTACATTTCACTGTAAAATGTTTCTGATTTCTGTTTATTTATATTAAAAATAATATTATTTGTGCTTTTTAATTTTTTGCAAAAACTAAAAATGTCGAAAAAGAAATATAAACTTTTTAATAAATGAAATTACATTTTAGAGAGTTTATTTGCAGTTATTTAAAATTTAAAATATTTGATTTATATTAAAGCTAATTTGTGCTTTCAAAACGGTTTTTTTTTTATATTTTATTTCTTTTAAAAAGTAATTCAAAGAAATTTGAAGAAAGTATAAAGAGTATAAAGAATACTTTTATTTGTTTAATAAGTTCTACTATTTAATAAAACTATTTTGATAAATTTTTTTTATAGATTTCAAAGCAGCTATATTTATATGTATATATTCTTCTGTTAGACATAAACTTTTGGATACACTTCAACTATTATTTACAAAGATAATAAAAAAACATTTGCATTTCTCTTGTAAAATTGAATATTTTTTAGTAAATTGAAATGAATTCTTATAGAAATTAATCGGAGATTTATTTTGAAATATAAAAAAAGGCCAAATAGACTAAGCTCAAATTTATGTTTCGCATATTTTAATTAACAAAGTAGAGATTAATATAAATATATGTTTCAAAATTTTTAAAATGTAATATACTAGTATATTTTGCTTGATAAAATAAAGTTATCCAAATATATACCCATTTGCTTTAACTGCACATACTCTACGCTAACAACACTTGCAGTTTGTCTCTGCCTTCAACTGGGGATCTGGCTGTTCTTTATGTATTCCATTGTATTATTGTTTTACTTGTTTCGGAATACCCAGTTGGACCGTAGACTGTGAGGGTGCCAGCTGGAACACTGCCATATATGCATTCAGGTGAAACGGTTTTGCAATTTCACGCGGCCAGCCTCTGAATCCCAAGCATCCTTAGCTCTCAGTGCTCTGGGCACACTTAACTGTATGTATCTCTTTGTATCTGTGTGTATGTATCTGTGTATGTGTGTGGATTATTCTTGTGCTTCTTGTGCTTGTTGGAGTTAGCAGTATGGCAGTATGGCAGTCAGCAGTTGACTGAAAGACAAATGGAAGGCAACGCTTGACTTGGCTACTGGCGCCAGCAATTAAAGCATTTCTATGTGTTTGTTGTGTTCTCTGTGCTCTGTTCTCAGTTCTCAGTTCTCTGGTTTTTTGCTTATCTACTCGGGCATGAGGAGGCAACAATTTTTTGCTCTTGTCTCCATTTAGTCACTGTTAGTTTTAACTTTAAGGGTCATTTGTCTCTTGCCAAAACTTTTCATCTCACTTTGTTGCGCCAAGTTGCCATGTCATGCTGATGGGCGTGCTCTACTCTCTTGTCTGGCCTGGGCTGTCACTTTGTTGTTGTTTTTGCCCACTGTGCCACAAAAATGGCGCTTGACCTCGCCAAATTATTGGTCATGTTATACGCACACTTCACATCTGGGGCTCTTTCCAGTTTTTTTTTGTTCCATTCTTCGGGCGCCATAAACAATATGAATTTATATGTGCTGTGAAACATTTTAATTAATCACTAGAGGGCATCAATTGCATTTTGTATGCTAATAATTTATGTTATAAATATTGCACAATCGCCTGCATCCCCCTCAGTGTCTCCCCCCTCCTTCTGAACCCCCTTCAATGCCACAATTACATCCATAATTTGAGGTTTAGCCGGCAGCCATTCTGTAATCAAGCAGGAAGCTTGCCCTCCTTCCATCTTTCACTGCATGGCACGCATTGAAAATGAATTGGTATTCAATTATGCCAACGTTACTCCACAATTCAAATAAATGGTTTGTACTGGGCGTGGCCTCAGCCCCCCTCGCTCCACCCATGCTTATACAACAAATAATAAATATTTATTTAGGTTTGCAGTTCATATTTTACAATTTTCCTATTTGCTGTGGTTGTAATTGTTATTAAAAATTCACATAAATAAAATAACATTCTGCAATCCCTGAAAAAACTGCCCTTTAAAAATATATGCTAGGCTTTACATTGTTTGTGTAAAGTGTATAAAATAATATATGGCATCATTCAATTTATATTATGACACATTAATGCTTTGCAATTTGCCAATAAAAAGTTTTGTTTCTTGTTTTCATTAATTACCAACAGACAAACGATTGTGCTTCTGTTAAAAATTGCAATTATGTAGTTTGAATGCAAAGAATGTTATGTTAAGTGTTTCCTTAACAGATCGCGAATCTCTTGGTATGTTAATGTTAAGTTACATTTCTAGCAGAGCCTCTTAACTTGGGCTATTGGATATTTTTTATTACTCTTGAATTATTTATATATTGGATTCGATTAGAGAAAAATAATAATTTTATAATATTTATATGTATAATACATTATTAATACTTATTTTTATATAATATTTATTTTACTCAAAAATTTAAAAACTTTCAATATAAAAGCTGAATGCAAAATTTAGTTGCAGCAGTTTATTCAGACGATTTACTGAAATTTGTGTATATTTTAGATAATAGTTGCTGATTTTGCGAATAAATTGGTTTTGGCCCAGTTAAAGCGTAATAGATTTTAATTGTATATCTGTGGGAATCAATAAAATATACAATAAATAAACTGTTTTGCCAGCCAACCTCACATTGATTAGCGACCAACAAATTTTAATATGCAGTCTGCGCAAATAAACAATTAATAAACAAAATTAATGTACATTGTAATGCCCCAAAATCCAGTGGCACTATATAAACCCATACCCAGCCCCATAGAATAGCATTCTATGCCCAACTCCCGGCGGATAACAAATTTTAATTATGCGCCATCGAATGGCGAATGGCGAGTACGCCACGAGAGTATATATCTATGTATGTATATATGTATGTATATATAGAGGTATATAGAAAATATTAGTAATTACGAGTTGGGGAAAATTCATGAAAATATAATTTGCGATTATTGTTATTAGTGTCAGGCAACAGGCTATTATTATGGCTTGTGCGCTTTATCTCTGTCTCCCTCTCTGCAGCTGTCTCTGTCCCTATCTAACCTCAAACCCCTTGCTTCCAACTTTCAATGGCGTAAAAGTTTTACGAGCAAACGGCGACAGCAGTTGAAAAATTTATAAATTCAATAGCACCTAATTAAAATTAAATCTGAAAGCTTGTTGTATCGACAACGGCAGTAACAATAACAACAATTATAGCCTGCTACAAGAGCAACAGGGCTGGCTGCCCAGCCTGCCATACTAGCTGCTCTACACTGAGAAAAAAATCTGGAATTCTGTAGAGTGAGAACGAAAATTTTAATACAAATTTGAAAATAAATAATACTGCAAGTAAAATAAAATAAATTATTATTTAATAAATTACTAAATAAAATTTAATTCAATATGAACACAATTGAAAAATTTAATCAAAAGTAATTTATAATAAAATTTGTTTAGAAATCGAATTCCCAATTTAATATCTTATTTTAATTAGCAAATAAAAGTTAATTCTTAAAAAAAACTAAGTAAGTACAATGAAACAATTTAATTAGAAGTAAATTATTATGACAAGATTAAAATTCTTACCTTATTTATAAAAATATTTAACATGTTTCATTTTAATATTTTTTTTACTTGTTTCTAGTATTATTTGGAAGTGGTTTTGTCCTTATTCTAATCGACAATATATTTAAGAATCGTAATTTATAAAGTATAATAATAAGTATACTAATTACAAATGTAGTACAATAGATAGAATACAATAAATTAAAATACAATAAATAATAACAGCCATGCAATTATTGTTTTTAAAATTTAAAAATTGAGTTGATTCGTTTAATGTTAATGTAATTTTAGAACAGCATATTTCTCTCTGTGTAGCTTATGCCCGGATATGAACAGTAAATGCAACAGCCGGAAATGAACACGTACCTCTGCGTGCTGCCTATGTGTGTGTGTGTAAGCATCGGAAAACTTTACCTGGCTGCTGCCTGTGCTCTGTTTATTTATGAGCCTTGCTTAGATGCTGTGTGTGTGTGTGTGTGTGTGTACAATATTAATTATTGAAAGATTTGCTATCGGCTTAAAGTTTCTCGCAGTGTATATACAACATGAGTTTTGCCCCGGCATGCGAGAAAGCAAATTGAAGTCACTTGTCGCATGCATCATCATCAAGGCATGGCAAATCCAATTTTAGAGTGCCCAAAGATCTTCCGTTTCTCCTGCCCCCTCTCCCCCTCCTCCACCACCCACCAAGTAACCATTTTAACCCCTGCCCTGCGTAGGTCACTCTGCTGCACACTCTCTCTTTCTCTCTCTCTCTCTGGAGCGTTCGAAATGAACCAATAAATCAGTTTATAATGGCAAAAAGGCAAAAGCAAAACGTTGTCAGGACCAACTTTTAGCGCCTCTGCAGCAGCAACAGCAGCAGCAGCAGCAGCTGCATAGATCAATGCACCAAAGTCGAAAGTGTTTTTACGATGCTCCTGAAAGCAACGCAATGGAATTATATTTACTTGTGTGAGCAATAGGCAAGCGTAATAGAAGCAGCAGTAGCCAACAACCGACGCGTCGTAGGGGTTTACTCAGCATTTGCCATTGCCAGGGATGCTTAAAGTTAGTTACCGACAACCGGAGTATGAAAGTGCATAAAACATCTACCACAAACTACGGAAATATTTAAGCCGTAAATACAGTAAAATGATTTAGCCAGTACTGAAGTTTATCTAGTATGTCAGACTGCTACGGCACTTCATATTTATGGGTTGTTGTTACGCAGCAATTGGCTTTTGTCATGTACACTTACCATAGTTTCTACTATGATCATAGTTTCTACTAACAGTAGCATACTAAAGGGTCTACTAATTTGTTTTTGTCCATCCAATTATATATATTTTACTTATTATATTTATTTATAATATAAGCAAAGCAACAAGCTTTTGACATTCAGCACATTCCAAGTACATGGAAATTACATGTACTCCACAATTATATGCGTACAACCGTTTATAAAAACAATAAATTTCCACTTATTTCACAGTAATTAGCAACTACTTTCGCCCGACTGTTCGGCATTACACGTAATATTTTTTCCACACAGCTAATATTTGTTCAAACATAATTTTATATTTCTTATAAAAACATAATTTTATATTTGATACACTGCAAATATTTTATGACAGCCTTTGTAAAAGAGTTGTTAAAACACTTGAATACAATTTTTTATGTGCATCTTGTATACCAACAGAAAATGCCATATTTCTTTTTATGAGTGCAGGGCATAAAATTTATGCTCAGCATGCAGAGATTTTTGTGTTTTATGAAACAATTATTGGCATGATTAATATTGAATGCTGTAAACATGAAATTTATTGAACTGAATGTTTAGAATGATTTAGTGTGCAGCCTTGGCATAGACATATACAATTTAACTAAATTTGTCTGCGACAAAATACTATTTGCACATACATATGTATGTTGCTGTGACTCGGAATGTCTGTTTGTGTCAACACAATGGCCAGAACAACAGCAACAGTGCGTGTTGGCAGTAGTGGCACCGAGTCAGTGAGTTGCTGCATATTTTAACACTTCCGGTGTTGATTTCATACTGCAAACAAAATGGTCGACAGACGTGTTTCCGCCATTGTAGAGCACCTGGCAGGCAGCATACAATCAGCCAATGCATACACACTTATGCACTCAGAGAATAAATAAATAAAATTAATACAATTAATTAATAAATTACGTTAATTGTAGATTAAATAGCTGCAAAAGAGATTTTTTGTAGAATGGCATTGGTTAAATTTAAATCTTTATTTATTGTATAAAAGCTTTAAAATAATCTTAAATAAATTTGTAGATTTGTTTAATTCTAGTTCAAACAAGACATAATTATGTAACATTCAAAATTTTAAGAAATATTTGTTTTAATATCTTTCATTTTAAAAGGATTTATCTTCAACAAAATTATTTAAAACCAGTAGAAAGTTTGGAAGAAGATTGATTTAAGATTTATTTCATCACATACATGCTTATTTTGCTCAGTGTAAAAAATAAATGCTTGTGCGTTTGCTAGTCTATGGCTTAAAGGCTAGAGTGAGAGACGACAGTCAGACAGAAGTGGGTGGAGAAAGTAGCTGCTCATCATAGCTGGTTTATGCTGCTGCCACGCCCATTTTTTTGCCAAACGCCCGCTTCTTTAGCTTCAGCCATAATGATAATCAATGTGAATAGTTTCTGACACGCTGTGCGAGCTTTATTTTACATTTAGATACAGTTTTTCTTTTTGCTTTTTTGCGTTTTTTGCGTTTTTGCTTTTTTATTTACATGGGTTAAGGGTAACGCTTTAGGCCCGGGGCTTTTTGGGTTTGGGTTTGGGTTTTGGCTTGGGTTTGTTTTTGTTGCGCTTAACTCTTTAATCTTGCAGCCTTTTTTCGGCTGTGCGCAGTCGACATAAAAAATTTACCAGTTGATTTTATGCTGGATTAAGCTTAAACTTTATACTAAAAGGAACTAAGCAAGCGTAAATGGAGCCTCCCGCACTTCTACTCCTCTGCTATTTCTCCTATACTCTTTGCTGATATGAGTTGTTGTTGTTGTTGTGGTAGAGCCCTTGTTAAAATGGCTTTAGGGTAAGACTCGGACTGCCATTGCCCTTTAACATGTGTGTGTGTAGAGGTTGCATGGGTTGAAGGACGTTTGCCTGGCTACGTCTGACTGATTCCGGCGTGTATGCCATGCCATGCCGTAGGTTTAGTGTACGGTTTGCTGCCTTGTTATAGTATAGCATTTTGCAGTGACAGTTTGGGTCGGCTTCGATCCCAAGCTCTCTGCACATAATTCAATGCATCGAGAGTCCATCAAGCAAGTGGAAATTGCGGCAGTGGTTTATAGGCTATATCGTAGGCAATTTTGAGGCAATACCGATAAGCCATACTCGGGGTAATAGTGCCATTATATAATTATGGTGCATTATTGTCTGGAACCCAAACCAAACCAAACCAAACACACGTGCCCTTCGTTCGTTCACTTACCTGGTCAGGTAGTTGGTTTGCTGGTCAGTTTGCGTGATTTTTATTGGCTTGTAGCTGACTCGCTTGCCACATTACATTAATTTTCCTCCATATCAACGGTGCAGCTACGTTGAAAGGCAATAAAAATTTGTGTCATTCACGAACGAATTGCCATTTTCCCTTTTCCTTCTTCAGCACATCTTCCCCCGCCCATCCCTCCCTCAAAGCGCCCACCATGTGCGCTGACAGAATCCAATTTCATTTCAATTGACCAGGCTATGCATATATAATGTTATATAGCATATGATTTGTAACCTCCCCAACACGCGCGACTTCTGTAAGTGTTGACATTATTTATTATATATTGTATTGTAGCAGCTACAACTACCACACAACCCCACATGAATGCTATTATACTCCAAACGGTATTTGCATAACTATGGTATAGTATACACAACACATCGCGTACACATCGGACGTATCAGCGTTATATTTATGTTTTAATACACACATCCAGTGAAGAAATTACTATTTGCTGTGGACTATAAACATGCAACGTTAGATAATAATTCTTTACTACATTTATATACGTTCAATTGTACAATTTTAATATATGCTGGATACATGTACGCCAACACACTTTAATATCGCAACAAACCATAGATTTTATTTTGTTTAAAATAGTTAGAAATTTGTAACCAATTTGGCAATATTGAGATTTTATTCGGTATTAAAAAATGAAATTAATACATTTTCACACAAATTGATTCAGATGTAATTAATTATGGTTAAGTCTAGATAAAGTTTTCTATATAAAAAGTGTAATTAATATCGTATTATTTAAACATTGTATTCTAAATTATAAACATTGTAAATCGAATTCTAATACTATTTGAATAAATGTACTAATTATTGCATGAAGAAGATCAGAAGATTGTAATCAATTTCTATAGCATACTTTTCAGCAGTTTCGAGTGTATTGCTTTACAACTTAGAATCATTAGCAACAAGCTGAGGTATATATATTATAATAATTTAAATGCCAATTAATCTAAATAAATATTTTAAACTAATTTTAATTTTTTATATTTTTTTATTAATAAGTTTTTTACGTCTATAGCTTAGAATACTTAGTTATAAATTATATGATCAGTTTGTAAGACAAGTTGTTACATTTGCACAAAAAGAGGGGAGAATTTAAATCAATATTTTATAGTTTTCTTTATTTTATTTTTTATATATATATTTTTTGCTGAATACTCGCGGTTTCTTTGTGTCAGTAGCAGAGGAAAGAACCGAACCGTCAGCAGCAACAGAAGAAGCAGCAGCAGCAGCAGCAGCAGCCCAAGCACATTTATTTGGCTTGTTGCGGTTACGTTGCTCGTTGCCCCCTTTTTTGTGCCTTGACCCTTGCCCCACCCATGCTGTAATGTCTGGGCAGGATTGTTGCCGCTTCTTTTGCTATAAAGGCCTGATCCTGCTCTTGTTGCTTGGCTGGCTACCGGCTCAAACTCCTGTTGGCCACAGGCGCCCGCTGGGCTTTTGTTGTTGCGACGGTTTTGTGGTTTTATCCTTGCTGAGATGAACTAGGGCTGCGCCACGCCCAGTTGGCTGGCTGCCACTTAAAGTGAAAATGTGACGAAAGCATTGAATTTATTTTCCACACAGAGAGGGAGAGAGAGAGTGGGAAGCAGACATACAGAGTAGAGTCTGTCTCTTCTCGGCGCCTTCGCTTTGCGCTCTTCCTGCTAGCCGCATAAATTGGTCGGCAACTAATTGAAAATGCTTCTTGTGCTTGTGGTTGTCTTCCACACACACACGCACACACATACTCACACCATGTGTGTGTATGCATGTACATTCAATAAACTACACATATGTGCGAGTGTGTGTAGTTCCTTGTGCGCAATCTAAACGCTAATTAAATGATTCAATGATTCCGCTCGCCCTTAGCCAGCGTGCGTCCCCTTTTCCTCCCTCTCCCTCACCCTCTTAGTAGCTGCTGCTTGCCTTTGCAGCTACTTTACCTTAATTTCTTTTTATTGTTTCTCGCATGTTCTTTCAATTGCTTTTATGTGCAAGCAGCAGTGGCAATGGCAATGGCCAAAGTCCAAGTAACTCCTTCAAGTATTGCCTGACGAGTTCTCCATGTCGCCATGTGTGTGTGATCCGGGTTAATTGAATTTTATGTCTTGGTCACCAATCCGCCTTCGCCTGTCTGAGACTGGGAAATTAATTTCCTTATATTGACATTTTTTGCGCTTCCCTCCAGTTCAATTGCAGCTTCTTTTCTTGAGCATTTTCTTTGGGCTACGCAATTTATTACACAGCTAGAAAATTGCCTCTGACTAATGAGCAAATGATACGGCTGGCAGGCACTCCACTCCAGCAGCTTTACTTAAGTTTAATGGATTCGCACTCGCACTCAACCGCAAGTAGACACGCAAACATATACACTACACATAAATACATACATACGCACATGTATGCGTACACACACACACTTATGCAAATGTCTCGAGCACCTGCTAACAACATTAACTGGCGTAGTAAAGGGAAGTGTCGTAGTGCTGTATCGCTCAGTTCAGACAGAGTTCCATTGAACGGTTTCTCAAACTGAACTAAAAAACTGTGTCCTTGATTGTGGTTCAGTGAACGGTTCACTGGAATACATTTCGGTGAGACACAGTTTTGTTACAGCCAGTTTTTACGAGCACAAATGTGACCTATCTCCAAATGACTAACCATTTTATCCAAATGACGAACCACTTCATTCAAATGACGAACCATCCAATACAAAAATACCAATGTCATTTGAATGTTTTAAGCTTTGTTTGCTGTTGCTCGTGAAAACGCGTCAATTTAGCTTGTTGAACAATTCAATTTATGCTTATCATTAATCTACCATACAACTTTTATTTATTTTTAATATTCTATATTGATTTAATTTTAATTATTCTTATTTTTCTGGCATATTTACATTATAATTTTACGTATATATTTTCAGTTATTTTGAAATTTAAATCTGACTTTTTTGGCACTAGTTCCGAGCGACACAGTTTCTTTATATAGTTCCAAAATACAGCTGTAGAGCGCGCTGTTGATTACTTGCGCCATCTGTCGTTCGACTGCAGTAAATTTAGCTGGTTTCAAAATTCTGTTTATGCTTACCATAAATTTATTTAAATAATTTAAAATTATCTTATGTACTTCATTTTGCTTAAATATTTATTATTATATTTTTTTTTTAATTTTTTTTAATTTAGTCTTTACCGACCAAACAATTAAAGAATTCGTTTATAAAAAATAAACTAAGGAACTAAATCCTTTTATTGAACTACAATGAACAACTCTGAAGTAAGCGTTGTGCATGATTACGACAACTACTCATCGTTTTTGGCGAGCCTTTCCGCATCCGCATCCGTATTCGCGCTCCATCAATATCTTATAATTATATGCTGCATGCATTTCGGCTAAGGTTCGCCCCGCCTCTTCAGCTCTTCTTCTTCGTCGCGCCACTCGTTTGACTCGGCAAATGTTTGCACAACACTCGAAATGCATGTGCATTTACAACAAAAATAAGACGGTTAACATTTTTCTCAGAGAGCGGGAGAAGAGCAGAAGAGAGAATAGAGAAGCGACGTTTTGCATTGCTTTGCTTTGCTCTTTGCTGTCTGCACTTAAATATTTTGCATATACTCACACACATACAGACACACAGACACACAGCCACCCATACACACACACACACACACACACACACACACACACACATACATGCATACGTGAAGTGGCCTCAGCGTCGGCGGTTGGCAACATCCGTGCACTAAGTATGCGCTGGCACTCTCATTATCATGATGTTCCAATTTGTAGTGTCAACGGAAATGAGAGTAAAGGGAGAGAGAGAGAATGAGGGAGACAGGCACGTAAGCGTGCCAGTGTTGCCAGAATTTCAAAGTTGAAATCTGCTGGATGACAGAAAAAACAAATTGGCAATAAAAATGCTAAAATATCGCAGAAAATATGCTGACAAATGCTTTAATACGCTGAGTTTTTGCTTCAACTAACAACGATTATTACAACATTAATAATAATATAAATTTCTTACACAAGTTTTAATAAAAATTAAAATAAAAACATTTTATACTTTATTTTTAAATAAATTTTTTTTTTAATAATTAAATTAATTTTAATACGCTGAGTTTTTGCTTCAACTAACAATGATTATTACAATATTAATAATAATATCAAGTTCTTACAAAAATTGTAATAAAAAACAAGTTAAATACATTTTTTTTATCCATTTTATACTTTATTTATAAATAAATTATTATGTTTTTAATTTATTTAATTAATTGTAATAATAATTAATTTAAATAATATTAATAAAAACAATAAATAATAAAAAATTACACAAAACAAAACAGAAAAAAAAAACAAAAATAGATATAAATACTTCATATTTACTCATATATTTTATATTTATTATTTTTATCAGCACACTAACCGTCAATATATTTATACATTGAAAACAATTTAAAATTCAAGATTTGTAGCTAAAGGATTAAGAATTAAAAGACAGCTTAAAAATACTAAATAATGTCAAAAATGCTAGAATGGCAACTCTGGTATTAACATAAGGTTTTCAATTAATTGAAGCATGTAAAAATTGACAGTAATTACGTAGGGCAGCCTCCGTAATTTAATAGTGAGATATAGCAATTTCAATTATTTGTGGTGTTTTTTGTTTCATGTTTTGCAATTGTAACTTAAAACTCACAATTCTGCCAAGCTAAACAGCACTTTTGGTATGCTATTGTAGGGCTATAATTACAATTTCCACAAAGGTTAATCAAAGCCCTACATGCTCGCCTAACTTCTATGCACGTTCTAATCAAATTGCGTAACACAATAAACCAATTAAGTTATAGTTTGCCCACAACTCGATAACTTAATTTTCAGCATAATACTGATGCCAATGACGCTGCCAATGCTGATGTTGAAGGTCTTCCTTCTCCTGGAGCACTATGCCAAGAGATTTTTCAAGGGAATGAGCCAACTAATTTGTTAAACATTCCAACTTTTCTCCTACTCCCAATATTCGCTGTACTCTTTTATCTAGGGGGGGAATGTGAGCTGTATTCTCAAAAGTAATTTATTTAATTTTGCGCAACATTCCGTTTAGGTTTTTTGTACATTTTTTTTATAGTATTAGTTGAGAGCTGTTGCTATGCTAATCAAGAGGCAAGGGAGAACCAGGCGATTGTCGTAGCATAATTTATTATAGTTTTCTAACCACAAGCAAGACATATGACAATGCCGCAACCCCCCGGCCAATAAGCTATTGCTCTCATTCCTCCAGAGCTTTTGTCTGATGCGACACGCGATGCCCAAAAATTAATTGAATTTTTGTACCACAAATTCTCGAGAATTTTCTTTGGCCAGGCATTTTCCATTTTAATTGCTGCCATCATCAGCGCAGCGGTTACATTTTTGAGATCGACAACCCTGGCAGCAAAGTGGAGCCCTTAGCTTCTGACAAGGCACAGAACGGCACGGCACGGCCTGGCCAACATTTCATTTCATATTTAACGCATTTTTGCCATCAGTCTCTCTTCGTCATAGTTGCGGTTACTCTTTGCTCTACTTGCGACAGAGATAGACACAGAGAGAGAGAGAGAGGGGGAGCCTTGCGGTTAGGCAACGACAGCAATCAAAGCAATTGCTGTCTCTAGGCCTTTTGCACTCTAATAAAATAATTCAATTGCGGCCATGTGGTGTATAGTTCAAAGTGGAATTCATGTGCAATTAGCCAAGGTAGCAAAAAAACACACTTTACAAAAATGATGCAAGTTTCATTCAACTATTCGATATTTTATTTATCATGTACCATTTAACTTTTAATTTGGATGTATATATGTACATTCGTATATATTGTTTGTGGAAAAATTTAAATACCATATGGTAACAGCAAACCACAAAAAACAATTAAAATAAATAATTGTACATAAAAATAAATTTTTTTTTAAGTAAAAGTGAAGTAGGCTTGGCTTATACAATTTATTTATAATCAATTTATTTTCTTAAAGAATTGTCGTGTTGCCCTTTTAGTTTACCAATATTGTGACACCCTGCACTTTGAAAAGGTCGCACTGATCGTGCGACGCTTTTAACATGTGGAACTCAATCACAGCTAATTGCATGGTGTGATGCTCTGCAAATTCAGCGTAATGGCCATTTAGATTCAGTTGCCTGAATAAGGCACAATATAATAATAAATTAAAAACATATGATTAAGCATTTATTTTTGGGGTTCTAAGAACAGAAATTGAAACAAATAAAAAATTTTCACTTTAATCTCAATCCGAGTTTTTTTAGAATTCCCCGATCGAGCTTAAAGTTTGTTTGTGCTGTTTCTAGGTACAAATAATTCAATTCAAACTTTTTGGGTGTTTGCTCCATACAGATAATAAATTATTGGAAAAATATTTTTTTTGGTTATAAAATATACAAAATGTGTTTGTCTATTTTGATTATTCAACTAACTAAGCTTATAAGACCAAGACCTTGATGAAAATTTTGCTAATTAATTTATAAAACTCACTTTTGACTGAGCTAAAAGTCAATTTATTGCTTCACCGCTTTATTTAGAATATAAAAATACATTTTTTAGAAAACAAAATTTTAAATAAAGCTATGAAATCAATGAAATTGGTTCCCCATTTTGTATATTTTTGTTGCATTTTTATGTTTTCAAGCCTGTTTATAAATTTCACTTCGATATACACTTCTGGCTGGCAATTAAGATTGGTAAGCAGATGAAACCGTTAGAAGCATAAAAAATGATGCCTTACTCCAAAAACGAATTCAAATTGAACTTTCGCTTTTTGTCGTTGTTGTTATTGTTGTTGTTGTTATTTTTATCTATGCGCTGAGGTAGACAACAATAAATTCTAATAAATAAGTGGCAAGGCATATAAAAAATATAAAAAACGCTTGTTGGCCGAGTCAGCAAAGCTTAAATTGCCCACGCAGGCAATGGCAATGGCTAAGTGGAGTGAGGGCCAAAAAGAGCAGCCGAACCTTAAAAGCCGCTAGGCCCACTGCCAAAGTTGTCAGCCCCAAAATGCCAGGGCTCTGCCCCTAGTCCCTGTCAAACAGACCATTAAAACAAACACACATACACACACAAAGATATTTATATATATATGTATGTATAAGACGTTTCCCGATGCATATAAAAATGTAAGCGCAGGAAGCAAAAAATAAGAGAGAACGGAACGACCACAATAAATAGAACAACAAACCGAAAAGCAAGCGCATTGTCAAATTCTTTTGACACTTATCCCTTGCCGGCAGAGACCACAACAACAACAACAGCAGCAGAGACAAAAGAGCGAGAGAGAAGAGAAAAGAAAGAGAGAGAGAGAGAGAAACAACAAAGTTTGGCCTTTCTCCTTTTGGGAGCCTCGTTTGAAGCTCTGTCTCTCTTCAGTTGAACTTAATATGCAAATGTGGCTGCTGTCTAGGTCGCCGCCTTGTCACCTGTCTCGCTCGCACACAGCTCGTCTTCTTCTTCATTATTATTATTATTATTATTTTGTTTTATGCAAGCATGTGTGATGTGTGCTTGTTGTTATTGCTGTGCAGTATTTTCTTGATTTTTATTGCAGGAATGCGAACGTCGGCCGTTTTTAAAGCCAGGCCACAGTAGCTGTCGCTCTCGCTCTCTCTCTATTTCTCTCTCTTTCTTGCAATCGCCTTAACACTGTTGTCAAAATGTCTTTTTTCCCGTCAGATCTGGTTGTTTTTGAAAAGCATTTGCGAGAAAAATTAGCACACCACTAAAAGCTGGATATCTAATTTTTTTTTCAAAAAATAATTCATTTCTTTATCAACTTTTTCTTACATTTTACAAAATGCATGCTAAGTTGTGAAACAATTATATATTTGTTGTCCAGCGTTGCCAACTTAGCTAGTTTAAGAATTGTGTTTATGCTAATTATTATTCTTTTTAAAAATGAATATTTATTTTAATATTCTATGTTGATATACAAATATTCTGTAGAGCCTAAAAACAGTTTGCTGTCGATCTCTTTTTTCGCCGTTATCGAAAAACTTGAAAAAATCAAAAGATTTCATTGTATAATACAAGAGAAAAATAATCTAATAATCTATTTAATATCGCAAAGTGTTTGTGAAGCACTTGCGAGCTTTATGAAATTTTGATATCAATGGTTGAGAAAAAGCTTGGAACATTTTAAGAGCAATCTTACTATCTAGATCTACTTATTAATTTTAAAAACATTTTTACAATGTAACTTTTTTGTAACTTTTTACACTGTCGACTACATTTAGTTGACATTAAATAAATAAAATAAAATAAATAAAAAATAAAATACCTTTTACCCATGGAAAAATTGGAAATACAGGGTTATTTTGGATATTTTTGTAAAGCTTTATGTACGTGTTGTTTCCGTTAAAAACAGCTTTTTTATCGAGGAAAATTGGCAACACTGTTTCTCACACACCTAGCATGTGCTGAAGGCTCGGCTAGGCATTGTGTGTATTTGTATGTGTGTATGTGTGTGTGTGTGGTAACACTTACACGAAAATGATGAATGATTTTATGGTTTGCTTGACCTGAATTTTATAGTATGCATGCACGCCTTGCCTCCCCCTCGGCACCCCTCCATTGCTCACTTACCCTTGCCTCGTGCTGTCGCATGAGCGAGTGCGAGTGGAAAATTTTATGTTTGCATAAGAAATTGGATTTTTGCATTAGTTATGGAAATGAGAAAACTTCAACTTGATTTGTTTTTCACTGGCTGCCTCTTTTGCTTTGCTTTACTTTGCTCTGCTTTGTCTATGGGCCTGGTCAGAAGTGGCAGCACGCTCACAGCTCGCAACTGCTTAGCCCCTCTCTCGCACCCTCTTCTCCACATCTCTTCCTCCCTCCCTCTCTGCACCTGTCTGGTAGCAAATGCTTTTGGTTTACTAAGAGATTCAGCTAGCTTTTTATTTGGGCTTGCAGTGGTTTTTGTTCCCAGTTTTGCGGTCAGGATCTATGGCTTTTTGGTGATGTTCCGCTCGCTGCCTGCGCCTAATGCTTATTACATTTGCCTCATGAATCAAGCCAGTTGCGAAACTGTCTGTGCAACCTGCAACCTGCAACCTGCAGCACTTGCCTCCTCTTCGACCCTTCTCATTCGTTGCTTTCCAACACTGTTGCCCACAACCTGCTATCGGCATCTTCAATGCTTCTTCCTAGCATATGGCAATTGGCCTCCTGCCCCAACGCACACACTTACATATATTTTCACACACATACACCCCCCAAGAGCATGCCCCATAAGCTATTCACAGTTGCATCCTATCTATGGCGCCAGCATATTGCGCAATATGCCAAACAAGCCACGATATATATCGGCAGAGACCAATATGAAAAGTACAAAACAAACACAGCGAACGGCGAACAACGAAATATTATATATTGCTATAGACACATACATATAAACACTAGTACACTGAGCAAATAAATCAAGCATTTTCGAACTACAGCACTGATTTCGCACGATTTTCTTTTATTTAATTGTTATTAAATTCCTAAATTTGGTTTGTATATTAATTAAATTAATTTATTAAATAAATATAAAACTTTCTTTCTGAATAAGAAGTTTGAGTTAATTCTAACAAATATATTTTAAACCTATACCATTTTAATAGTAATATTTAAAATAATTTAAATGAAGCTACATAATTAAATAATATCACTTAATATTGAGTCAAAGTTCGTTGACTTCCATTAAAAACTGCTTAAGATAGCAATATCTTGAATTAGTCACAAATAGAATTCTATCCTTTAATACGAAATTAAATTTTTGTAATTTTTTTTTTGCAGTGCATAGTCATATATAGAGCATAGCAATATATACCCGCTTGTTTTTATTTGAGCATAAGTAAAATATTTAGCAATAAAACGTGGGCGTTGCCAGAATTCTTGGATTTTTTCAAGCATATTAAATATGCCAGGAAGTAGGAAAATTGCGTGAAAGTAATATAGGATGTGAGGGGGGTGCAGTGGGGCAGCAATTGACCGATTATAACCAAACGCCAGCAGCAAGACCAATAACAATAAGCATAAAGTGAAAAGAAGAAAATAAACAAATAAAATAAACCCTATAAATAATATACTACACTGCATTATTCGTATTTCATTTAAGTATAAACAGTATCATAGTTTATAGCATAATTTTCCTATAAACTTTGAATACAGTTTAATATCATGGTATAATTTAATTTGAAAGCTTGACTAAAATCCTGATATGCCATCGAAAATTAAACTGCCCGGAAAGTGTACACTCTGCTCTATCATAATATTGCCTATAATAAATTATCAACACATATTTACCAACACTGGCCGGCACTTTTGCCATGCAATATCCAATTCAAACAGCAACGTTTTGGCAACGTTTCGTCGTTTCGTCGCTTCTGTTTTAATATTGGCAACTTTTTTAATTATTTTTGCTTGAAATGTTGCTCGATTTGTTCAGAGTTTTTGGGCTGCTTGATTTGTAGTCTGATGTTGTTGCAACTGTTTGCTGGATGGCGCCAAACTATGGCAGCAATATGTGCCAACGGTTGAATAATCTGTCAATAAGCCATTGTCATCGCATCGGCTACCAATCCAAACTGGCAGTGGGAACAAACAGTTTTGCTATTGAACGCCAGAGGGCGTGGCAATGGGGGAGGGCGTTTGTACTATCGTATATATTGCGTCTTGGGCGCGGTTTCTTTTTGCCAAGCGAGCCAGGGGCCAACAAACAAAAATACACAGACAGTTAGAGAGTAAAAACGTGGCATGAAAATGGTAAAGGGGTGCTGGGGCAGGGAGATAGGGAAAACTTTTTAATAAAGGTCGATAGCTGCATGTCAATTGGAATGTGGGCACTGCTTTTGGCACAACTTTTCGGCTCGTCACGTCACGTTACGTCAAGAGTCACGATTAGCTTGCCAATAGCAAGAACTATGCTATCAGTCTCTCCCTGTCTCTCTATTTTTCACTGTGTATCTATCTTGCTCACTCGCTGCATCCGGTTGTGGCAAAGTGGGCGTACTTCACTCAGTTGTTACTTTGTCTTCCGTTTTATCACTTATTACTTCCTTTTTGCGACACTTTCTAGCAGCTTAATTTCTGTCACCTTTTGCATTTTAATTCGCACTTTTCGGCTTGTAATGAGATTTTCGGCTACAGCAAATGAGAAATGCAATTTAGATGTCAGCTCAAGGGCTCCAACTCTCTCCCTCTCTCTATATTTCTCCGCTTTCTCTTTCTCTTTGGTATTTGCATTGCATACTTTGTGGCTATTAGCATTTATATAGGGGCAACTTTTCATTCATCTAATTGCTGTTTGAAGCTGCCTGCCAAAATAAATCTTAGCCAACGACTAAAACTACTCAAAAAGTTACACTGCCCTGGCCAATTTCAACTTGTTCTGGATATTCCGGTGAAGGGAGAAGAGGGATGGGCATGGAGGATTTACTCTCAAAGCGATAAAATATACATAAATAACCTTTATTACACATGCTGCCGTTCAAGTGCCTCAACTTTTTCAAGTCCACTTTGCACACTTGTTTTCAAGTAGTTCCGTTCACTCAGCGTTTTTCGGCGTGCCTCGTTCCTTATTCCCTATTTGTTATACGCCAACTACCCTGGCCAGGTGCCATCGAAATCACCAACAAGTCCCACTGTGCCATGGCGAAATCGAAGGAATCTAGAATGCCTGGTTCGAAGTTCCAAACAGTGCTCATAGCATTGTCAAGAGGTCTACTTTGCTACCTTTTGCTGCCTGCCTAAATGTAGCTTTTAAAGTCGTATTGCGAAATATATTTTACAATGGAAAGTATGGTATTTAAATGAAATTTTCACATATTTCAATGATAAAATATTTGAATTTAATATTTGGGGCTCAAACGGGGACTGTCCCATTGATCTGTCCCTTCCACATTTTTATTTTACAAAATTGTTTTACTTATAATAAATAAAATGCAATTGCGCAGCTCACGAATATACAGCCAATTTGATGTAAATAAATATGTCTACAGTATAATTCGCTTAACTGCCTCGAGTCGATTGCAGTGATTTTGGTGGCAGCCATCTTAAAAAGGCAGCTAACGTAATTAATTTCATACAAATGAGACCATAAATGCTTGACGATGCAGCTAAGCATCGAGGCAGTTAAGCGAATTATACTGTACTTTAAATTTTTTTTATTTCACAGCCAACTTCGTTCCTACATTAAATATTGATACTTATGAAAATTAGGGAATTTATTTATATTTGAACTTGTAAACTTTTGTAAACAATTTCGTAAAATGTTCTTAGGAAATTCGAAAATAAATACTAGCTCTTAAATTCAAATACTTGTAAATAGATAAATAAAAGATAAATAAATTAAATGAATTTTGTTGATAATCCAAGCTTTTTTAGCAGTTGCCTGGTTCTATGATTAATTTAATTAGCCAAAAGGCTATAGAAATTCTCTAATAAGCAACCGTCGTGGCATTTCCTATAGTAATCTCGCGCCGTAGCATTGAACACATTAGAGCTTTGTGTTTTCTAAAAGGCCACACATCTCTCCACATTAGCTGAGTAGTCGAAGATAGAGCAGCCGAGTGGGGGGAAGAGTGAGGAGCAGCGCTAGCGTCAACTAATCGCCTAATGGTCACTTTGCAGATAATTACCAAGGCTTATTGTTGCTTGTAGGATTAGCAAACGCGACGAAAAGGAAAATGGCAATAGCAAAGGCTGGCCAAGAACTGTGAAGAGAAGGTCGCAGGAAATGGCTAGCTTTGGTCAGTGTCCTGGCAAGCAACAAGCTGCTGATGTACGCCCACAAAACATATCAAAAGGGTCATATCTGAGCATGAAGCGAACGAAGACGTAAGCCGACCAACTGAGCGCTGTATGGACTGTGGGATTCTATGGCTAGGAATAGCAGCCAGCTGCCGACAGTTGCATCCAATTAGGTCACATTAGGATTTGTGTGGATTAATTAACTAATATTGCTTGTATTTTATGCCGAGCGTATCGCCCACCGAAACTACGCATTGCCATATATAGAAAATGTATACGAAAATAAATACAAACCGCATTAATTAATAATAATTGAACGACTGACAACACCTGCCAGGTGACAATTATAGAGAATTCTATACTAATAGCCATGCCTATGCCTGATTTTCTATGCATGTGTACATGACAATTAAACAAACAAGTTGTTGGAAATAGCGAGTGTTAAAACTAAATTGTCACTTTTGTTTCAGTTCAAAGTTTTTTTATAAAGTCAAGGGGATACAATTCCATCAAATACCGGTCATTTATTAATAGCATTCGGTTTGTCTAGTAGAATGGAATATTCGCTTAAACATCAGATAAAGACTGCGCTTCTTGTGATATTTAATAAATATTTTTAAATTACAATAAAAACATTTTTAAATATTTATTAATATTTATTTATATTCTACAGTCGAGCGCCTCTGACTGATCCATTTCGTTCTTACTGGATATTCTTATAGTTAGCTATTAAACATGTTTAACAATTGAACTATTGCAAGTCCAAATATAATTAAGCAAATTGCATCAGCCAGCATTGAGTAGCATTTTGAGTATTTACATAAATTGTGCTCTTCATCTCAAATTTTGCCACTTTCTCTTCCTTTCGACTTTTCTCTCTCTCTTTCGCTCTCCCTCTCTGTACTCACTTTGCTCAATATCTTGTGCTAATCTAATCTCTTGCAATTCTCACTCCAAGCTGAAATGTAGCACACTCATTTTTCATTCCATCTGCTACTAGGAAAAACTTTAGCACGTCTTCCGCTTCGCATCGCATCGCATCGCATCGCATTTTATTGTGTCATTCTCATTTTTATGCTCATCTAATTTGCATTTGCATAGTTTCCCTGCTGTCGCTGTTCGGTCGTTATTTCTGTTCACTTTTTTGTGAATTTTTGTGGAAAATATGACGAGCACCAGCACCAACACCGGTCTCTGGTCTCTGGTCTCTGCTGCTGACAACGACTTGCTTTATGAACTGTTGCATAGCTGACTTAGTAAGTGATAATTTCAGTGGTCAATAATGATACTGCCAGGAGTAGTTTAACGTACCGTTAGCCTACGTTGTGGACAGTTTTCAGCCATTGCAGCTCAGCGGAAGGCACAAAAAACAAAAAAAAGAAGTAGAAGTAGCACAACTTTACATAAGGTCTATGGGGATTTGCCGCTTACAACAAAGTCTAAGCACATTGGAAATTATTTACGATAACGTTCGCATAATCATAATAATAATCACATTATAATAATTCTTGGCTTTATGACCCACAGGGCTGGTTACTGGTTACTGGTAACTCCAGCCGTCAGCTTTCAGCCTTCAGCCTGCGGTCTCCCGAGGACGTGTAATAGTTGCTAATAAAATGCAATGCCCATCTGCCTCCCTGGTGCTCTGGCCATAAATATGGCATAGCAAAAAATACAACATGGAGCGTAGGCAACAAAGAAATGGCAACTGCATTGATGTTATTACCTGTGCTGCCAACTATTTGCCAAAGTCAATAAACCAAAATGACAGGCGTAGCACCCTCCAAGGCCCCTCTGCCCCCTTCGACACCCCCTTGGCCATTAGCTGTTAGCTGCTATCATTGTAGTGGTTATTTGAATTTTATGTTATGTTACGCTGCCAGCAAATTATTATTATGCTTTTGCGTTTTGCGCATAATTCTGCGGTTGTTCGTTGAGCCATTTTGAAGTGTGTGTTACTCATACGCCACGTATGCCTCCACTGGCAGTCACTTTTAAATCACTCACAAAAAATGAGGAAACTATAGTCGTAGTTGTTTTTGTTGCTGCCTTTAGTTCATTTTCATTTTCAATTTCAATTTTTTTGTGTGCTTATTTTTGTTGTTTGGCCAGTTGTCGTTATCGTTGTCGGGTTTGCCCTTTGTGAAGTGAGTCGAAGATGGCATGCAAAACGGCTAACTGCATGCAGGCCACATTTTGTCATAACATCGTTGTTGGTTTAATACCCTATACAAAAGCTAAAGCGGCTTAAGCAGTCTTTGTTATTGGGGTGTACAAAATCATTTGTGATGGAGTTACATATTTTTTTTAATTATTTATATAATTTTTCTTACTAAATAAATCTTAAATACTTGAATTGCTGCATATCAAATTAAATTAAATTTTATTAAACTAAATATGTGCATAATAGTTTAGCCAGGGTATCGCTGCAGAGAATATGCTTAAATTTGTTTTATTTGCGCTTGCCACAAAAAAATCGACGGCAAAAAATATTTATAGAGTAGCGAGACTTTAGCAAGTTTATTTATGCTTTGCGTGTCTGTTGTGAATTAGTGCCAAATTTGATTATCTATGTTCACACACACAGATAAATATACACCCACAGCAGAGCAGACACAGACACCGACACAGACAGCCAAAATGGCCCAAACAGCCCAAACGGCCCAAAGAGCAACACGCCTAAAAGTAAGTCACGATGTTTCCGCCGTCTGCTGACAGTTGCTGTTGTTGGTGTTGGTGTTCGTGTTGTTGCCTCTTGTCACTGTCTATATGCATGTGTGTGTGTGTGTGTGTGTGTAACGCCCATATTAAATTGATTTCTTTAATCAATTCAAAATATTTATGGCTTACTGTAATTTTTCATGTGAACTACCCACAAAATTCACGCCGTACTCTTTCAGCTTAAACGATATTGATATTTGATTTTACAATTATAACAAATACAAACTGGTATGGTGGGAGTGTGAAAGGGGTTATTGAGGGGGTTTTTCGCTATGCCGTGCCCTCTTTTGAATGTCATAAGTCACATGCCAAGCAGTAATTAGTTCAAGCTCTTCCTCAATGAACTTTAAGGCGCAGCTTGCGCTGAAAGCTACACTGATTAAAAATAATGGAGCATTATATACCAAAATTTAACTTGATTACGTAATAAATATTAGTGCTAAGCACAAAATATTGTTTAAAATAGAAAATTCAGAGTTTCTAATTGTTTTATTTATAAATTTTGGGAGTAAAGAAAATAATATAAATCAATTATATTAGAAGACAACATTAGAACTAGCAGGGATAGAGCAGACCAGTCGGACTGAAGGCTTCAGTCGGACGTACACGACAGTAAGTGATCCTGAACTTTGTATTATAATTCAGTTAAGCAAATTATCTCTATATTTTAAAGACATCATAGAATACCATGATCGTGCATCCTTACAAGCAGTACAAGCAGAACAAAATGCTGAACTACAAAAAAATTCTAAATATCAATATTTACAGATCTCATTAACCATAGAAGAAAGCTCTTTTAAGTCAACTTTTACACAAATAAATTGGTTTAATCAAATTTTACTCACAACATTACAAAATAATGATAAGCAATTAAATATCTGAATAACATGCGCTATGAATAATTGAATAGTTTATCGGATTGTTTTTTCATTAAAAAGATTCGCTTTAATTTGATTAAGATTCTCAGCAGTTAAGCGCTTAGATTTTATAACAATTGGAGCTTGAATTAAGTAATTACTTGAGATGTTGCTGCTGGAACAAATTGAACTACATCGCGTCAGTTTATCGATTAGTGGCAAATGCAATGTATTCAAGTATTGTACAAGGGTCCTGGCTGCTCTCTCAATGGATCTGTCTGCTGTGTGTTCCTTTTGTGGCAGCCATTTTCAATGGCAAGGAAGCGCAACTACGAGCATGGCTTCCATGCTGCTCCAGGGCCTGGCGTCTGAAGCAGGGCCACAACAATGAAAGCGCGAACAATGTCTAAATCTTTATTAATTCGACTATTTTGTGGAGCTGTGGAGCCATGGAGTAGCAGGCTGTACCCAGTGGATACTTGGCTAAACATCTGGATGCTTTTGGTGGAGCACTCAACAAATAAATTAATAGCCATCAATCAGTAAATCCAGCAGAGGACCTTTTCGCTTTGAATGCAAAGCTTCTTTCTCTGCGCTCTCACGCGTGTGTATCTGTGTTTGCCTGTGCCTGTGTGTGTGAGGCTCACAAAAGCGCGCTGTAAACGCGCTCAATGAATGGCTAATATGCCGACTGCACGCGTTTTGCGCTCCATGTGTGTGTCTGTGTGCTGTGTGCTGTGTATACCGGAGCAGAGAAAGGTTCCATCGCCCTGCCATGATTCTCTTTGGGGTCAGCATAAAGGCCTGTACGTGGCAGCAATTACATTGAAGCATTGCGAATATAACTCAGGGTGTGTGTCTAAATCCGATTAAGCAGAATGAGCAGAACGGGACAAACGTATTCTTTGTGATATTTCAAAATATGTTTATGTGTAACTAATTTAGATATAATATTGCATTTATGCCACGTGCTCATTTGCCAACTCGTTTTGCTAAACGTTTTCATTGCCACACGCTGCGAATTTATTGGAGCGCAGATCTTTAGCGCGTAAGGTAGACAGAGAGTTGTTTACAGTGCGTTAACAACAAGTAACAGAGTTCTGCTTGTAACATAACAAAGTGCTACAATTGCTAACAGAGTTCTCTAAATGCAATTACATTTTAAAACAGGCATATCAAGTTATTAACAACTTAATGAATTCTAGTTTAATATTAATATTTAACATTGAATAATTAAATTTTTTTTAAATATTTTATTTAATGCTTATATATCAAATAAAATTAAAAAAATAAAATAATAACTAATGTTACATATGTAACATCAAATAATATGTAAAAAACTTCTTTGTTAAACAATTAAAATATTTTATTAAAATTTAAATTTTTATATTTACATATATATTTTTATATTTTCCCAATAACATCTTTGCTTATCATATTTCTACTGCTTGATAAACATTTTAAAATTAATTTAAATATAGCTTAACTCTAAGTAAGAACTGTAAAGGTTCAATTCTCAGTAGTTAGTTTTATGCAGGAACAACTGTATATTTTCGCTCGGTGCATTACAATTCAGGTATTTTGTGATTAAGCGTTTCTCACAAATTGACCATAAACTGAGCTGAATTCACCCACACACACAGAGGGTATTTTGGGATGTAAATGTGATTTGCATTTATGCAAAATATCTAGTATTTCCGATCACATTGAAGAGCGTGTAAAAGGCACGTAATTCGATCGTATTACATACTTACACTTACATACAAATACATAAGAATGTGTATGGTTATAGGGTTTCTTTTTTTTATTTTATAACAACAAAGTGCGACACAACAAATCCTTTGCTTACAGAGAGAGGGAAAGAGAGAGAGAGAGAGAGGCACACGCACCTCAATCCCTTTATGTTTGAGGCAGTTGAGGCTTTACAGGCCTAACCCCACACAACAACAATGACAACAAAAATAACAACAACATCAGCAACAACAATGTGGGCCACAAGTAACAACCTGAGCACAAGTACGACGCAAATGTGTCTTAAAAAGAAGCAATGCTAAAGGTTCACCAAAGTTATGTGTGCCACTCTCAACTGGCATCCCCATGGGCGTAGCCAAGAGAGGCTCTTGCCCCCTCTAAAACAGCAGTGAAACATAATAAAATAAATCTTTGCTAAAAATGTAGGTTAATCGGCGTGTCCTTGGATTGAAATACCATTTCTTAATCCATGTCTTCAGCAGTTTTGCTCCAAGATCTTCATTGTTTTTTTTTAAATCTCCTCAGTTTGGTGGTTCTGGATAGATAATAAATGCTTGTGACTAATATATACAAAATTATAAATCGATTTCTGTTAAATTTGTAGCTATTTAATTTGTATTTGATTTATTTATTAACTCTAAACCTTATATTTTGTGTAACTTGTAATTTTTTTTCACATATTTATAGTGTGTTATATTTTTTTAAATTATATTGTCGACTGCATTTAGCTGACATTAAATAAAGAAATTAACAAATTTTACAATTATTTGTAAAGCATTTAAAAAAAAAAATCGAATGTTATGGAAAGAGGTTTGTCTATTAAAAATTATGTTTGAAACAATTGAAATATTGTGAGTTGAAATTTCTTGTCCCTCCCCGAATCGCATGCTGGCTACGCCCATGGGCATCCCTTATGTGCTATACCTGCTGCTGTTTCTGTTCCTTATGCTGCTGCTGCTTGCCACTCCTGGGCTCGCTTGTCAGGCAGCCTGGGAAAAATGCAAATATTTGTAAAATATATGCGTGTAAAAATTGTTGTGCTCCATTATCCTTTTAACTGGATATGGCGAGCGCACATGCGGGACCTGAGCCAAGGCAAATACCAGGAGCCATCAGCTAAGCAGGCAGATAACAGCAGCAGCTAAAAGCGGGCGTTACGTCAAGAGGGGGCGGGGCCAAGGCATGTGGGGCAGGGAATGGGGCAACCCGGCAACAGCAACCAAAACTTGAAGGGTTTTACTCGCAGAGCCCTGTCGATGCGTGCGATTTGCTTAACGGGAACCAGGACAACAAACCAAGACAGGTGCCCGTCTAGCTAAGTAAGTGGGTTGTCAAAGCAAACAGCAACAAAAGTAACAACAACAACAACAACAACAACAATAACAACAGCAACAACTACAACAAAAGTAACAGCAACAAATAATAATAAAGTAAAAAAGGGCAGCCAAGTGCCGCGTAACGAGGCAGCAAAACAGCAACACAGGCCGCAACATGACACTTTAACCGTTTTACTGTCCTCGTATGGGGAACTTTAGCTAGCTTCAGTGGATCGTCAAACTGATTGCCGTTATGTACACTCAGAAAAATAAGGTATTGTTAAAGTACCTGCATATCAAGCACAAAATATGTGATAAACCAAGTATTAGCTTCTAAAGAAATAGAAAATAAAATAGATTTGCAATGTAAAATATCTAATAATATATCTAATAATATATCTAGGAAATTTAATAGTAATAAATAAATTAAAAAAAAATATACAATATGGTAAATAACAAAAAGAGTTTTTTAAACATGTAAAAATATTTATTTTTTAAGGCTCAAATTGCTGAATTTTAAATTTTTGAAACATAATTTCAGGCATAAGATATAATGAAAGCAGATATGATCAGATATTTTATTATGATTTTATTATTAATTATTAATAAAGAATCAACAAAAAATTAATGAAAAACGCTAATCAAAGATGCATACAAATTAAATAACAGATAAAAATAATATAAATTATATATATTCATGAAGATTTCGAAATCTTGCTATATAGGCAACGTTGTTAAGATTAAGTGCCAAGTAAAATTAATATTAAATTATTTTAAATTATACTATAAATACAAACTCTTAATTCAATATGAAAGCAGTGAAATTTAATATGCTTTTTTCGCTAAGTGTTTATAAATATACACTGAACGAAATAACAAGGCAGGGCATTAAATAACTCACGCACTTGTAATCAATTGAAGTTATTGCATAATTTCGACATTGATAGAGTACGAAAGTCATTTCGATTTGATTTAATACACACATACAGAGATATTGCAGTCACATACACAGTAGCAGAGTGAGAGAGGCAGAGAGGGAGAGAGTGGGAGAGAGACAGTTATACGCCTCGTCGCATAATGTGTCACATTTCATTTGTTACGCTCTGCTGACTGCGCAGTCAACGCCGCTGCCAACTGTGACAGCGACTGTGCATATGAATGCCGAAAGAGCTCTTTCTATCGATTACAATAAATGCATGTGGCATACACACACACACACGCACATACTACACACATACACCAATACACACACATGTCACATCGCATATTCAGATGCTCACAGCATCCATGAGTGTTGCTTTGCCTCTGTATATTTATTTGTAGGTTTATAGGTTTGCCTCTCTGACTGTCTCTCTATCTCTCTGCCTTTTTGTCCCTCCGTCCCTCCGTCCCTCGGTCCCCCCGTCCGTTCGTCTCTCTGACAGTAGTCAATCAGATCCAGCGATTGCCAGTCGTCATCATCATACTCGACATCGATGTCGCGAAATGATTTATGAGTTTGTTGCTTCTACTGCTGCTGTTCCTTCTCTTTCTTCTGCTGCTTCTCCTCCTTCTTCGCCTTGTTGTTCCTGATGTTCCTCTTGTTGTGCTCGTTGTTCTGTTTGTTCTTGTTGCTGTATTGTGTTGCAGTTTGCCCTTTTTGGCCAGAGCTTGTCATTTCAAGAAATTGAACTGTCATATAACCCCTTGCCGTATAATCGTCTAATTCCTTGAACTGTCAAGTTACAAAAATTAAATGATCCAGTTCCGCTTCCCATAGGAAAAAGAAATATTGACATGTGTTTTACCATTGATAAATTATACATACCTGCACATGGGAAAGGACTTACAGAAATAGACATAGTTAAGCCATAAGCAATGATATAGAAATAATATCAGAAGTGCATGTACATGGCAAGAGAAGTTGATTGAGAAGTAGAACTCCAACCAGAACATAGGGAAAAACAGAATTAAAAGAATCACTTAAATTAGAATTTAAATACGAATTAAAAGTAAGATAAATTAAAGAAAGATTACGATTAATTTAGATTCTAGACTCAAATGATTAATAATAAATTAATCTCTTAACAAAAGAGATTTAAATATGGAATATATAATTTTCAATAGTATGCATATTAAACAATAACCAAAATTTCAATAAAATCGTTAAGTCGATATACTATATTTACAAATTACATAAAAGAGTTCTTTTGCTCATTTATTATTGATTTAAATTAACGATATTAAATATTTTATCAAGTACATTTAAGCCCTAAGTTATTTAGTGTATTCAAAACTTTCTCAGCACAAATAAATAAATAAAATAAATATATAAATGAATAAAATATCAAGCTGTGTGTGTTCTTTAAAAAATATTTCCAATTGTTATTTAATTTATGAATTATACAAATTTACTTATTTAATTCAATTTTCAAATCGCTGAAGACAAATCATGGAATGTTGCTATTAGTTCAAATTTGTGGGTTTTATGTATTATATAAAAATTATTAGTTTGTTTGCAAGGTAAATACATGATGTATTTATCTATATCTGTAATTCTATGATTGATTTTAATTTATTTTCAAACTTTCTCTGTCAACTTGCACTAGTTTGCTTTGAATAAATAAATAAATGTACACCACAGTTATTATTAGTGATTTGACATTTCAGCTAAAATAACTACTAAAACATTCCGGCAAACAAGAATTTCTCACTTGCCAATTATATGTATCATAAAATTAACAGCTATAATTCTACGCATGCAACATGAAAAAATCAATAGCCCAAATTAAAATGTAAACTGCGTTATTTAAATTACAAACAAGTCATTTTAGTCTAATCAGCATTCCATTGATATCAGAAAAAAACCAACATTCAAACACACATAAATGCATTTAGTTGATTTGGCAGTGCATGCATTGCGCATACGCCATGTTGAGTGTTGACTTTAATTAGCTTTTGCACGCTTTCACACCGTTCATGTTTTTGCAGCTAAGGTCAATGTGCACGCTTATTAGGTGTGCATAACGTGTATATGGGTCAAGCAGCGCTGGCTTTGGGCTTTGGGGGCTTTACGTAGTACGAACAACTCGCCGCACACACTGCTTCTTGGATAAAAAATGATGTGTGCGTGCCATGCCACAGCATGTAGCAGGCAGCAGAGGCAGCAGTGGCAGCAGCACCAGGTCAGGCTTTAAAGCTTACTTTAGCCATTGTTGGAGGGTCTTTGCTTTGTTGCTGCTGTTGCTGCTGTTGCTGCTTGCTATCTATTCTGGCATGGCAGAAAGGCTATGACAGGCGGCATACTGTCGACGTCGACGCAGACGTAGACGTCGAGCCGCACTCGTCCTAGCAGCCTACACAGAGAAAAAGAGCTGCAAAAAAAAGGCACACACACAGAGCGGAGAAAACGTTGGCCTAGCAACTGCGTGTGAGGAAAGTGGCGCCAGTTTGTATTGTCATCCTTTTGCCGTTGCTTTTTGTCTTCGGCTCTACGGCTTTGCTTTGCCATTTTTTTCAGACCCTGTAGTTTAAAGAACTACAAAAGGGTATATTGAGTACAAATGGCAAACTGCAAATGAGAAATACTTGTGTGTGAAATACAGAAAGCATGGCAGATATAGAACGATTAAAATTTAAAGTACAGGGTATTGTCTAGTCGGGCGCTTCCGACTGATCTGCTCTGCCCATTCTGTTGTTTTTTTTTTGCATTTTCCCTTTTTCTATGTGGTTTTTTTTTTGTATTTTTGCCCGACTTCTGGCTGAGCCTGGCTCTCCCTCGAAGGCTTTCTCTCTGTCTCCGGCGTTGTCTGTGTGCGACGGAGCGCTCTTTCTTTTCTATTATTGTCTCACTTACAAGTGTACCCGATGTATTATGCATATCCTGTAACACTCCACTTTTGTTGTGCATTAGTCAAATGTGCGACAGTTGGAAAACGGAGCACAGGCAGCAGCTGAAATGGTGGAAATGGGGGAAATGGCCATGGAAATGGAGCACATTTAGTCACACAATTGGCTTTGCATGGCCAATGGAGCCAACAGCAGCTGAATATGTATGCTGTCAGCCTTTCGTTTTGTTTTCGCCTTCATTTCCAACAGGTAAGCAAATGAAGAAATTAAAGCACCGAATTAATAAGCACTTTGTCCGCTTTTTTTTTCCCCCACCAACGCAGTTAATTGGCTATGCAAAAGCATTGGGAGTGTCCTTTGAGCCCCTGATATTAATATGCTTCTTCTTATAGCCATTGCAAATGTCTACGGTCTTTTGTTCTTGCCCGCCAAGCTTTCGGGGCAATTATCCTAGCCAAAGCGTCGATGGCCTCTCTCTGTTTCCCTCGGCAATGCCATAAAAGTGCCTCTTAAACTACCTTTAGTATTTTTTGTGTGTTTGGCTTTGAAGTGCAGGTGACGGGCCCAATAGGCACACAATTTGTATATAAATACAAAATACACTGCAAAATAAAGAGAGGAATTAATAAACTTTTCGCCGAATTTGACTACTTTATTTAAATAGAGATTAATAAAATGTTTGGACTTGTTGAATTCTGCTTAAGTGTATACATTAGTTTGGGCTCTTCAAAATAATTAAAATATTTGTATTTTCTTGCTTAATTCTGCGTTTATTCTTCGATTAATTTACTTATCTTCAAATATCGGTAAAAATAACAACAAGAGACCCATAATTGTTTCTTATTTAAGTGTAACTTTTCTAAAATTTTAAAAAATAATGACAAAAGCAAGCTTGACAAAGACAAGCTTCCCACAATTAAACAAATTTTCTAGAAAATGCTCTTCAAAAAGAGCTAAATAAAATAAAATTATAATGAATGATCGTACTCCAATTTAAAGAAAACCCTTTTTGAAATTCGCAGGTTAGTAAGTAAGTAAGATAAATAGTATAAAACTAGCTTTAATTTTATATATTGTATTCAAAACTCTAGCTGTCAAGCTCAATTAAACTCATACAGTTTGAGGAAGGACACAAAAATCGACAATAATCCACTTAGACTGCGTTTAGTGCTGTTGTAGATTTTGGTAATAATTTATTTACACCATCCAGCCCCTGTTGGATTCACACAGATTTCAATTAGTGCATGGCTGTCAGCGATGACTGAATTATTAAAGAGACAATGTCAATTTTGGTAACTGTGCAGATGAGTGCGGTTTACCTGCTTGACCCTGCCTCGGTGTGTAGCTGGGTTAAGGCGGTTTCCAGTTACCAAGTTACCAGTTACCAGTTTCCAGTTGCCAGTAACCAGTTGACTCGACTCGCCTTGATTCAACTTGACTTGGTTTGGTTTGCTTTGTCCTGTTCATTCAGTCCGAGTGAGTGCGAGACGTGTTTAATTGCTCGATTAGCGCTCAGTTTGCTGGCCGGGCCGGGCACACGCCCAAGCTGCCACTCCTACTCCATTCCATTCGGCATAGACGCCTCTGTGGACATAGCCTCCCCTAGAGGTGTTTAGTCCGTCCCCAATTGCCCTTCGCCCTTGGCCCGCTGGCGTTTTGCTGCACAAATAAAAAGTGCCATGTCGACGGCGTCAATGAAATTCCCAAAAGCCAAAGCCAAAGTCATAATCTTGAATTTCAGTTTCAGAGAGTGCGAGTGAGATTTGCGAGGTCAAATCTGGTTTTCAATTTCATTTGCACTCGAGCAACACTTAAAAACAGTCGCTGAATTAAATTATTCAAAATGTCAAACAATTATTCAAACGCCAACGGAACTGTAACTTTGGACCCCATGTAAAAGGGGGGCTTGGAGGGGCCGGCATTCAACGCAGCCTGGCTGGTTCCCTGGCCTCAGGGGGTACCTGTTTTGCTGTTGCCCTACTGCGTCCTACTGTCTGCTGTGCATAAGCCAAGTTATGATTTAAAAAGATATTAGCCCTGTTCACAGTTGCCGCTGCCGTACACTCTTGTTGCCTTTGTACTTTATGCAAAACAGCAGCAGAAAAAAAAGTACAAAACGGCAGAAAAACTCAAAATAAAAGGAATGCGTAGCGCAAGCTTTGGTAAATTATATCTGCAAAGGAATATAAAATATACTAAAGCATATATATATGCGTATAGACGGACGGCACATTGTTCGAGAAATTTAATTATATCCAAAGTTGAGAGGGCAGCTTTATTGCTGATTCTACGCATAAACTTTTATTAACTCTGTATGAGTACGAGCGTATTTTGCAATTTTCCCAACTTTGCCACAATGTTTTCTTTTTTTGTTTTGTTTTTCACCCCCACTCTTTGGAGTTTCGGCTATTAATAGACAACATTGATATGTTTTAAAGCTAACCACATGCATTGAACGTTGATATTTTTAAAGACTGCTGTAAATATTGAATGAGCCAAGCCAACTTGTTTCTATCAATCAAAGGCTCAAGCCACAAAAGCCGCATTCCTCCACATTCCCCCACATTTTGATAGAGAAACCCAGCACAGCGAGAAAGAGAGAGATAGGGGGAGAGAGAGGGAGAAAGGCAACGCGACTTGTGCAAGTAAAATGTGAATTGGATATGTGGTTTTTATTTTAATTTATCTGTGAGATGATCAAAGGCAAGGCCTAAAAACCGAAACTAAAACAGCTATGTACTAATTCTAAATGCTACACCCTACACTACACCATGCTGCGGTCGATGTGTGTCATAGTTGACACAGTGTCAATCTTAATGAGTTGGATACGCTATCTAATTGCATTAAATAAAAGAAGAGCACATCAAACACACATCTGTGGCATTTTCTATTACGAGTCGATGTATCAAAAGCCTCGCTCATACAGCTGTGCCAGTTTATCCTCCTTTCTCCCCATATATAACCATAGTGTGCTTTTTTTGGCAATCAATAATGCATTGAAAGCAAAAACTATAACTTGGCAGTGTTATAAATCCATAACAGAAACTCTTGGCGCCATTAAAACAAGTTTTCTAATGTCTTTCAATTACACTTGACGCTCATAAGTATGCTATGATTAATGTAAGGGCTACACACATAGAGAGAGAGAGAGAGAAAGAGATAGAAGAGAGGAAAATGGCAGCACGCGCCCTCTCATTATCGCATCGCCAATCCCAATGTCCATTTATCATTAGCGCACAATAAGAGTGTCGGACAAAGACAGAGAGTGCGAGCTAGAGAGGGGGAGCGAGAGAGATGGCAGAACGCTCCCAACTCAACTCTTAGCTCTTTGGCAAACTATGTCTTATTGAGTTCCAAGCTGCATTGTGACACGCGCCATAATTACAAACAAGTCGGGGCAAAACTAATAAATGCTCTGGCAAAAATTTTCATTTGCTTTTGGCTTTGCTCTGGACCAGCCAGAGCAAATTAAGTCGTTAGACGCTGACACACACACACACACACACCCAGAGTGTATGATTGACATAAATTTTGTATGCCAACTAATTGATGTTAATTTTGGTGCTCAGTTCTGTTTAGCCAGTGCCAGAGTGCTTTGATGGATTGCCACAGTTTTGCCAACATATCAAAATTTAATGCGATCTGATGCTGTACACTCTAGAAAACAATATATAATATTATATTAATAAAATATAAGTATACACACATATTATATTTATTCTAGATGAACTTAAAATTTTAATTTAATTTGAATTATTTAAATTTGAAACTAATATTTCTCAATGAACCAAACATAGTTTAATTTTGTAAGATTTAAACTATAATAACGTTATAATTTCTGAATTCATGCACAAATCTATTTCGAGTTGTACTTGAGTTTTGAAACAAAACAATATATTCACTTGAACAAATTATTTTGTAGAATGAATCATTCGTTATTTTTCAGAGTACAAGGTTGTTTTTTTTAGTGTAGCTATTTGTGTATGTGTTTACGTTTCCCCAGATGCCGGTTTGTATTAAAAATAGAAATGCAAAATACGAAACGACGGGCTAAAGTTAAAGCGTTTTGCAAATCGAATTCCAACGAGTTGCCGCCATCTTAAAGCACACGTATCGACAGCTGAAACGAAGCATAGAACAACTATAAGTAAAAGTAAAAAGACCGGAAGCATAGCAACAACAGCAGTAGAAACACATGCAGGGTTGCCACAATGAGCGGAATTGTGCTAAAAGTGGTGTTTTTTTCGCATTTGTTTCTTCTATAAACATGTAGATTTCTATATATACATTTTAAATTTAAATATCTTGAATTTTAAATTTATAACCGTTTAAATCTTCTGTAACTAATTTGGTGTTCTGGAAAATCATCTTGTATTATATCATCTTGGTTGAAAATTAATTTATTTTAAATTATAGAAGCTAGCCTAGCTTTTATAAACTTATTTACAACGATTTGGAATACAACATTTAATTATTATATACATATTTGTATAATTTATATTATATTTATAAATATGTTAGATGTTAGTTCAAAAAATTACAATAGTACGATCAATCAAATTTCAGTCAAATATTTTCAAATAAATATACAAAAGGTTAAAATTAATCTCGTATGAAAATGAAACCATTGTGGAACAAGTTATTCTGAAAATGTAATAAAAATATATGCATAATCTAAATTACTAAGTATTAATTTAAAAAAATGCATACTCTCCTAGAAGAGAATATTTCTTCCAGATAATAATATAGATGTATTGTTTACTTTTTGCTTTAAAAAAATAATAAAAGCTAGACATCTATCAAAATTTCAAACAATCTTTATAAGTGAAAATAGCACGTCTTTTATGCACTGTTGGTATTTTTTTAGATTTTCAAGTGGCAACCATGAGCACATCATTGACAACACTTGAGCCAAAGTTGCCAGTTGTCCCTGCTGCTGGCTGCTGGCTGCTGGCTGCTGTTGTCGTTGTTGGAGTGTGAGCCAGGGCAGAAACGGTAGCAATTTCTGAATTTATTTTTATCCGTTCGGATGCCGCGGAAATCCTGTCACTGCTGCAGACGTGTTGATGCTGTCGACGCGTTTTGCGTGCTTCATGCTGTTAACCACATTGCAGCCGGTTTGCCTGAGGTTATGCCATCATAGCCATCATAGCCATCCATATGTTGCCACTGCCGTTGCCGTTGCCGTTGCCGTTGCCATTGCTGATAACAAATGCAAGCGATTCACAGTCTGACCGAGCAGTTGTTCAAATTATGTTCTTGCTAGACAATCAGTCAATGTTTGACTTGTGTTAATCGCCGTTAGCCTTCAACAGCTTGACAAGACACACACAAGCACACCGAAAATAGTAGCAAAACTCCTCGCACACTTGGCTGAAGAGAATTGATTGCGTGTATTTTCATTTTGTTAGCATTGCCATTCCGTTTTCATCTACCCAAACAGCTGAAGAGTTGCCGCTGCCAAGCTGCCAGCTGCCAGCTGCCAGAGCTATGATATGAAATATCTGAGGTATGTGAGCACACGCCCATACCCACGCCCACGCCCACCTACATATATAGACACAAATACACCCACATCTTCGTGAGATAAACTGTCATTGCCATGGTAACTAGCAAATCATTTTATGTACAGCAGGCGTTGGTGGGTTGCTAAATACTTGCCAGTATCTGCTGAATTAAATAAATATGTAAGCTGTAAGATAATTGATTAACAACATTTAATCTGAGTTTACAGAGGGCGTCACTGTAGACTCTACTCTTCTCTGGCTGTTAGTGCAGTCATGATCTATTCTTTGTTTAATAATTATCGATTATAATCTTTTGCATGAATATGGCTCGTCTGCTGTTGTAAGCATACAGGTCTCTATGCATACGCTCATATGCAGCGCTGGGCCGCTCGTAGTGCTGCTGCAGTGCTGCTGATCACAGTGCAGTGTCTGCAGTCATGTGGCTAAGACGTGTGGTGGGCGCTTAAGTGTGTTTGTAATAAATATTATTTATTTATTATAATTTAGTAGCCCTTTGCTGGCCAAAATTTGCAATGTGCAGTGCCGGCAGTTTGGGTAGATGTGCGATGGAATGGATAAGTGCGGCAACGCGGATGCATTTGTCTGTCAGTAGGTATGCTTGGACAGCCAACAAGGAGAACGGCTAAGCGCTACCTCGGAACTTATGCATAGAGAGCGGTCGATATGTTCTTTATAGGCGAGCCGGGTACTCGCTGCATTACTTGTAATGCAGGAGGTATGCTTGGAGAGCTAGCAAGGAGAGCAGATAAGCCCTGCCCCGGAGCTTACGCATAGAGAGCGTTCGATGTGTTCTTTATAGGGGAGCCGGTAAACCGCTGCATTATTTGTAATGCAGGAGGTATGCTTGGAGAGCCAGCAAGGAGAGCGGCTAAGCGCTGCTTCGGAGCTCATACATAGAGAGCGGTCGATGTGTTTATTATAGGCGAGCCGGCCACCCGCTGCATCACTTGTAATGCAGGAGGTATGCTTGGAGAACCACCAAGGAGAACGGCTTAGCGCTGCTTCGGAGCTTATGCATTGAGAGCGGTCGATGTGTTCTGTATAGGCGAGCCGGCTACCCGCTGCATTACTTGTAATGCAGGAGGTATGCTTGGAGAGCCACCAATGAGAGCGGCTAAGCGCTGCCGCGGAGCTTATGCATAGAGAGCGGTCGATGTGTTCTGTATAGGCGAGCCGGCTACCCGCTGCATTACTTGTAATGCAGGAGGTATGCTTGGAGAGCCAGCAAGGAGAGCGGCTAAGCGCTGCTTCGGAGCTCATACATAGAGAGCGGTCGATGTGTTTATTATAGGCGAGCCGGCCACCCGCTGCATCACTTGTAATGCAGGAGGTATGCTTGGAGAGCCAGCAAGGAGAGCGGCTAAGCGCTGCTTCGGAGCTCATACATAGAGAGCGGTCGATGTGTTTATTATAGGCGAGCCGGCCACCCGCTGCATCACTTGTAATGCAGGAGGTATGCTTGGAGAGCCACCAATGAGAGCGGCTAAGCGCTGTCTCAGAGCTTATGCATAGGGAGCGGTCGATGTGTTCTGTATAGGCGAGCCGGCTACCCGCTGCATTACTTGTAATGCAGGAGGTATGCTTGGAGAGCCACCAATGAGAGCGGCTATGCGCTGCTTCGGATCTTATACATAGAGAGCGGTCGATGTGTTTATTATAGGCAAGCCGGCTACCCGCTGCATTACTTGTAATGCAGAAGGTATGCTTGGAGAGCCACCAATGAGAGCGGCTAAGCGCTGTCTCAGAGCTTATGCATAGGGAGCGGTAGATGTGTTCTTTATAGGCGAGCCGGCTACCCGCTGCATTACTTGTCATGGCAACGGCGAGTCTTATTGTCGTCGAATTAACTGCTACGGAGTTTGATGTGAACGAAAGAGTTCGGCCAGCGAGAGTTCGGCTAGCGAGTGTTCGGCCATCGAGAGTCCGGTTAGCGAGAGCTCGGGCAAAAACAAGAGTTCGGCCAGCGAGAGTTTAGCGAAAGTGTGTTAGCAGAGCCTAATGCGTTAGCCATTCTTCATTAATAGCGTGCTTTTTTTGCCATACTGTGGAATTTGAATAAGTTGCAAATTGAACTAACTCTCGAAAGCTACGCTTTGATTATTTAATTAACTAAAGCGAATGTTTGTATGCTGCCTGTGTTAAATAAAGTTGAGACGCATATTTTGATTGCAAGGTGCATGTGTGTGTGTGTCAATTGGGTCTTTGCTCAGTGTAGCATATCTGTACGCTAGCTGTCATTTGTTGGTGTTGGTGTTGGCGTTGTTGTTGTTGGTGTTGGCGTTGCATTCGACCTGCTTGGCAGGCAGCAACTTATGCGTGACTCTAGTGCATACTTGAGAGCTTGGGCCGGGTCGAAAAGTGTACGCAGCTAAAACTTTTGCCACTTGAGATAGTTTATTTTTGCTTCTACTTTCACATCTTTTACTATAAATGTATAAGTATATCCATGGTCCTGTCACTCCTCTCCCTATCCTTTGGTCTATCTTACTGGCCGACTTTATGCAAATAAATGTTTTTATTCATTTTAATACACATTTTTATGGCACTTTTGCTGGTAATGCTGAAACTCTCATCTCTTGCTGCCAAGGAGACTAAACTCCCAACCTCATCAGCTCGGCTTGCAGTCGCCTTGCAGGGCTCTCATCTCGTTAGTACGCAGTATTTATATAGGAATTGGCTCAATTTGCTCTCGATTTATGCAGAAGCTGCTTGAAATGCTGCTGCGAAACTGCGATTGTTTGCACTGATGCCATTCCAAGCATTTTGCTACTTAATTGACTTGCATTTTTGCTGAGCGTTTAGCGATTTGCGCGCAAGTCGATAGCTGGGATTTAATATCGATATCAAGCAGGGAATATGCTCTTATCAAGCGTAATAGACTCAGATCACATATGTAAGACATACATATTTGAGCTAAGTAAGGCTCTTTCGTCTTGTCAAAGTCTTGCCAATTTATTGTGAAACTCGCATGCTGAGACAGGGGGCGTGGCGCAACGAAGCTGATAAGTATGGGTAAACCTTAGCTTTGGCCGCTTAGCAGCATAGTAAGCGATTTCCGGCGCTCGTCAAAAGGTGGCGCTCTTACAATTGAATTGCAAATGGCGGCCGTTGATGTCGTTTGCCAACTGATGGCGACGGAAGCCAGGCCATCAGAAACTGCCATTTCAATGGCAATGGCTTCACTAGCATCAGGAGGAGGTGCAGGAGGAGTGGAGAGCAGAACTGCATGCCTCTAGCTGGCTGCAGGCTGCTAACTCCTGACTCCTGACTGCTGACTGCTGACTCCTGACCTGGCTCTATGGTTGTTTGTATGGTAGCATGACGCGTCGTTTGCTTTGTGGGCGCCGGTTGCCCGTTGGCCCTCTGGCTGCTGATTGTTTGTTTGCTTTGCGGCATATTTATTTCAAACGAGCCTGCACTTAGCGCCAACTCCTGACTTTTGCCGGGGCTAATGCAAAATTCAAGCGAAATGCGCTGCAAATGAGAAACTCTCTCACAGAAAACTTGGCTAAGTTCACGCCAAAATGGTTTCCGGCACGGAAGCGGAAGCCAATGGCGACGGCAACGTTGACTGCGACTGCGACGTCGACCTCACCGTCGCGGATTCTGCTAAGTTTATTTATGTTTTCAAGCCGCAGCCAAAATAAAAATATAAAAAGAAATAAAAAGGATTGCGCCAGGCATGGCCTAATTTAATTAGTTATCGCCTCCGTTTACAGGCTCTTAAAACCCCAAAAAAAAAGCATAAAAATCAAAAGAAAATAAGCAAAATGTAACAGCATAAAAAGAAAACTCAGCTTTTCGCTTCGCTTGGCCAAATGATTTACTCAGTATTTTTTTTCTTCTGATTCCTCTGCTGCCGGCGGTTGACGTTGCCTGTCATGTTTGTGACACACACTTCAGTCGACTCTGGCTGAGCCTGTTCCGTTGGGTTGCCACTCGCTGCGTGTTGCATGCAAGACTCTGTCCCCTTGTCCCCTTGTCTCCTCGTCCTCTTGCCACTGTCGCGTCCTCGTCTGCCGCTGAGCTGGAGTTTCTGTTGGGGTCTGAGCGGCAGTCGATGATGAAGTAGGAGTTGGAGTTGGAAGTGGAAGTCGCAGCCTGTCAACGTTTTTGAACACTGCACTATGGGCTAGAAAACTCATGTTTTTAACTGCACCCAACGATTCTACAACTGAAATTGCAGAGAAATTACAGAAGAATTCTGAACCTTAAGAGAATAAATTTTATTCTTTTTAAACAAGCTTAACATTTTTTCTTATTTGTTTGCTTATTTTTATATATTGACACCAGGGCAGAATTGTTTATCGTGATGAATTGAAACAAAACATTGAATAAATCGTTTAATTATTTAATATGTATTATCATATTCTGTTAGCCTTGGCTGCAAATCCAAAAATTTTTGCTTTGAGTTCCAAACTAAATAGAATTGGAAGAGGCAGCCGATGATATCCTTAACGCAAAGAACTCTTTGAAATTTTGTTAGAAAATTTGCTTCTTCTCAATTAACAAAATAATGTGTATATGTAATATTCATAATTTTTTTTTTGAAATTATAGATTTTAAAAACTTTATTTAAGACACTAGCGATGGTTTATCAATCTATATTTTTTTTGTTTATTTACATTTTCAACAAATTAATTTGCAAAATATTTGAATATATGGTAAAAATTACCTAGATATTATATGTGTGTCAATTATATATATATTTTTTAAATTTTATATAAAAAGTTGTTATTATAGTGCCCATAGTACACTGTAAAAAAGTGCTGTCAAAGGCGCAAAGCGTACCTGCGTACCCTGCCTCGACCTTCAGCAGCCCCCGTTGTCAAGACGATAAAAATCCTTTTGATTAGAGACCCAACTTGAGAAATTAAATTGTGCTCACCTGGCAGCTTGGCTTGAGCTGCTGCCACTGTTTATTGTAGCAAACCCGCCCTCCCCTCCCCTCCTCACACCTTCCACCCGCCAACCTCACGCCTGCTGCATTTCTGCTGCGTCTGACTTTGGCTTTTTTCCCGCTGCCTCGGCTGTTGCTGCTGATAAATTTTCTTATTTCATGCTTCGTTTTTTAATTTACTTGCCGTTATTTTTTTTCTGTTTTTTTCTTCTGTTGTATTTTCGATTTTGCCGCTCGCGGCATTTCCGCAGCAGACGATGCCACAGCAGAGGATGCGAGGCTGCCAGGATGACAGGATGCCGGAGCGGGGGATGGCAAGGGGACGGGGAAGCGGGCAGGCGTTGCGACTTTGCTGTGTAAAGCGCGTTGTGGCAGTCGTGTACTCTTGTAATTACAGTTATGTCTCTGGGGTATGAAAGCGATTTTCAGCATAAGCACAGCGACTAGCCCCTCGGCAGGGGGGACTGACAAAGTGTTGGGATGGCTGCAGGGGGAAGGGGGGAGAGAGAGGTGGGTATGCAGGCGGCAAATGAGTAAAACGTTTTTTTAAATATTGTTTGGCTTTAATGCAATCTTACGATCCAGATTACTTACGCAGCCAAAGCTGCTTAGCAGCAGCCCAAACGCCGCCCTCGCCTCTGATTGCAACAGATTTCAGTTAACAGATTCACTTGGCCAATCAAGTCGAAGTATATACATATATACATACATATATGTATGTATGTGTGTGTTTGTATTAACACGCATTTAAGCACGCATATTGCAGCATATATAGTATATGCTTATCGGGTTTGTCAGGCCTGCTGTCAGAGCGTCTGCTGTCAGAGTCTGCCCTCCGATAATGAAAGAGCTGCTGCTCTGACTTGGGATAATATTATATTTCAGATAACTACACGTTGCTCCAAGGCCATGCACAATTGATCACATATAGCACAGATTTAGATGTTTATTACACCACACAATGCTGCAGAAGACGATGATGAAAAGCACTTTAACATTAAGATTATCTTGGCTGTATTATGGCATTATATTAAACATTTAAAAACACTTTGGGATTGCAAACCTAACAAATGTTGTCGAAATTCCCCCTTATAAATGGTTTTAATGGGGAACTTAAAATAAATAGCTAATATATTGAAATGTGGCGTAGCATTTCCATTTTTTGATTTAGTTTCCGGTATTATTTTTTAGTGTTATTTTATCAATTGAAATTTAATGACAAAACGATGCCGATTATTATTTTAACTGTGGATAGTCAATAATATTTTTTTATTTTGAAAAAAAAAAAAAGAAAATATTGTATATTATATATGTTATCATTCTAAAATGTTAGGAAATGGAAATGGAAACCGTACTTTTTAAAAATTTATAAATTTAATTAAAATATCGATGGTATTTCGATATATATTCGACAACTCCACTTAGAACCTTCAATTTATAATTTTAAATTAGTTCAAAATAAACTATAAACTTTTTGAACCATATAGAAAAATTAGGTTCGAACCGAATGTCCTGTTTTAAGATCAAATAAAAGTTCTGTGATTTCATAACATTTATTTATTCACTATACATTTATTTATAATAAATAAATACCACATTTCTTGGTCCTAACCAAGGCTTGGTCTAAACAAAAAACTACACAGCTTGGCTGAAAGTTTAGCCGGTAATAAGTTAGATAAGGTCTTACTGCGTGGGGTTCTATGCAGCTGGTACCTTCTGAAAATCATCTATTATTATCATAATTAAGCCTCGTGTCAGCATTTGCTCATGGCCAATTTTGCATAGTTTCTGTTGTCAGCTTCACCATTAATTTCAGGGCTAACAATTTTATTCAATGCTCTTTTGCTGTTTTCATTTTTTGTCAACGTTGCTGCTGTTGCTGCCCCGGGGCGTGATGTTGTCGTTCGCTGACATCAGTTGCTGCTGCTGCCATTTTGTTGCTGTTTATGCCCAGCAGCAGCAGCAGCAACAGCAGCAGCGGCAGCAACATTCCTATCTTTATTCAGGGCAACATCGTTAGCTGGGGCTGCTGCAATATGCTCCCACTGGGCCCCTCCTTGGCCCCTCTGCGTGAACTCTTTTTGGTTTGCTATCATCACACTTTTTGCATCTCTTTTATTATGACAGAATGAATAATAAAAATAAAGAAAATTTAATAATGCCATCAACAATAAATCTATTTGTTCGTCTTAGACAATGCAGCAGCGACTTGGGGTTCAGTTGGGGTTTGGGTTTGGGTTTGGGTTTGGCTTGGGATGCTTAAATAAATCTGCGGCCATTCTCTCATTTTTACCTACTCTTTTAATTGCATTTTGATGACGTCTTAATTTTTATTTCGCCTGCTCCGGCTCGAAAATCCAATTTCAGTGGGGCCCTCCGATGCTGGGGGGTGCGGGGGGCTAACATTTTATGCGCTTAATCTGCTGTTGCCTTTCTTATTATTTTTTTTGTTTTCGAAGGTTGCTGTTGGGGTAGGGTGCGCTGTGAGTAGGGGTAGTCAACCGGCAGTACATTAAAACTCCGTGGCCGTTACTGTGTTTTGTATTGTTTTTGTGTGCGGCAATTTTTGGCATTTGCTGCGGGCATAACAGCAACAACAACAACTGCAACAACAATAACAACATTGTTATTATGCTTGATGTTGTTGCTTTTGCTGCTGCTGTTGTTGTTTTAATGTCGCGTGATAAGCGATTTATGGCGAAGCTCTCTTGAATCGGTACTCGACTTTGGCGTTTCGCTTGACTGACTGTTGTAGTGGGTGCAGGAGGGATTGTGATGGGTGCCGAAGGGGGGGGGGGGTCGAGGGGGTGGGGCTCTGGTCTGACTTAATTCTGTTTAATGGCATGCCATGGTTATAATTGTTAGGCATAAGCAACAATAACAACAACACCATCCATAATAAAAGAAAAAACAGTTGCTTGCAATCGTGTCAGAGATAAACCATAGACAATGTTTGCCCCACCCACCAGGGACAGACAGACAAAGAGACAGAGAGACAGACGGACAAAGAGACAGAGAAACATGTCTACAGCTATGACTTACTATGTGTAGCGTCTCCATACAATTATAAAAGAGTGCCAAAGGGTCAACTAGATATTGTTTTTTTTTTCCTATGAAGTCGTTGGATTTATAGACTGTTTTAAATTACTTATAATTTGCTGTGGGGCGTACACAAGGGTTGGCTGATTGTCCTGATTCTACAGAATTCTACTAATACTGCTTTGTGTTTGATGTATATACGCTTGGCTTAATTTACTTCAGTATTAACAGCTATTTAATACACAAATTCTATAGAAAGTTCTTTTTAACCCTCTAACGGGCAAACTCGAAAAAATGGTCGTACGAAGTTGGGATTTTTTTTGGTGGTAAATATTGTCGACAAAAGCTTAAGTTTTGAATTTCATCCCAAAATATTGATTAGAACGCCCGCCAGGTGGAAAAAACTTTTGACCGTCTACAGACGGTCTTGCCGGGCTGAGCGTAAAAAATCGCGACTGCGCTGCCTGCGGCCATAAATACTTCTAGTAGAGATATCGTTATGAAATTTTCACCAAAAATCTAAAAAAATAATTTAAATATACTATAAAAAAATTGGCCACATCGGCCGACTATAACCTATAGCTCCCATAGAACCCTCTAACGAGCAAACACTCGAGTGTATCCATATTGTCGATCATTTAAATGCGAAATAGCCGACTTTACCTATATAAGGCAATATATTTATGCATCCAAAATGTGGTTAATGCATAACCACATAATGCATAATGATCAATGGATGACTTTGCTTTGCTTGAAGATTCAAATATGAACTCGAAAAATAGTTTCATGGATCGGTTTCATGCTTGTGTGCATGCTTGCGAGTGCACAATTGCGGCCATAAATACTTCTAGTAGAGATATCGTTATGAAATTTTCACCAAAAATCTAAAAAAATAATTTAAATATACTATAAAAAAATTGGCCACATCGGCCGACTATAACCTATAGCTCCCATAGAACCCTCTAACGAGCAAACATTCGGGTGTATCCATATTGTCGATCATTTAAATATATTATGATTACTTTTTGTTTGGTGATATTATTGAAAACAATGTTTTACTGTAGTTATGGAATTTACATTTGTTACAAAATGTTTACATTTTATTAGATTTGCACCATTTCACCAGTTTTATTAAATCTAATATATGAAGGTAAATTGAATGATATATTAGGAGTATTTTTTGCATCATCACGAGATGTTGGGCGAACTATATATATATATAATAAGTAGATTTGCTGGCGATAAGACCAGGAACTATTCCCTCTCAAAACTCTATAAGTGGTGGCCATATCCATGATAGAAAAGCCTTTTTTAATATGTCGGAACTCTACACGAGCATGAAACCGATCCATGAAACTATTTTTCGAGTTCATATTTGAATCTTCAAGCAAAGCAAAGTCATCCATTGATCATTATGCATTATGTAGTTATGCATTAACCACATTTTGGATGCATAAATATATTGCCTTATATAGGTAAAGTAGGCTATTTCGCATTTAAATGATCGACAATATGGATACACTCGAGTGTTTGCGCGTTGGAGGGTTCTATGGGAGCTATAGGTTATAGTCGGCCGATGTGGCCAATTTTTTTATAGTATATTTAAATTATTTTTTTAGATTTTTGGTGAAAATTTCATAACGATATCTCTACTAGAAGTATTTATGGCCGCAATTGTGCACTCGCAAGCAGCGCAGCCAGCGCAGTCGCGATTTTTTACGCTCAGCCCGGCAAGACCGTCTACAGACGGTCAATGAATTTTTTATGCAAATCAACATTTATATTCATTTACGCATTACAAAATAATTTATTTCAATAAATATATTGTCTGAGCTATCAGTAAAAAAAATCCCAAGTAGATTGGACAAGTTAATATATTTTATTTATTTTGTGCAAAAACTACTTTTGTCAAGGGGTATTTTTTTCTGAGTTTTTTCAAATTTTCAAGTTCATACGATGATTGTAATTGAACGCGTGGGTGAAATGTGGTTATATATACCTTAAAAGAATGGAAATTTAATTTTAAAGATATATCAATTTCATTTGATTCAAAAAAGTCAACAGTTTGATCGCTAGACGCCAAAAACTGGAGACCGTCTGTAGACGGTCTTACCCGTTAGAGGGTTAATTCTGATTTAAAATACTCTTAAAAGAATAAAATGTTAAGATATGTTTAGAATAAAAATGTATTTTAATTATTCTATTTATTAAATGTTTTAATTTATTTTGGCCAGCTATTGGAAATGTTTATAAAATACGAAAAAGGTAAGCTAACTAAAATAAATTTCTTATTTTTATTCCAATAAACTTAAGTTAAATATAAATATTTTTCCAGAATATAAATAACATTACAAGAGATAACTTAAATGTTAAATCTTGAATAATAATGTAATAAAAAAAGTTTTATTAAGTTTATATTGAAAATTATTTTATTTGCATTCAAAATGTTATAAAAATGCGAAAATATTTATCTCTTTGTTTCACTGCTTAAACTCTTTTTATTAAATTTAAGCTTCATTCAGCTAATTGATTAATTTTACTTACAAATTAACAAAAGTATGATCTCATTAGCTGTTCTTTATTAAAGTCGCATTTCAAACTGCAGTTCATTGTGTCTGGCGTCTGGTGCGTGTTTAAAATGACAATAATTCCTGTGTTAAATGCCATTAAGAGAATTGTTGAATTTTAGCGTTAAATGCAACTCATTTTAATTATTGTAATTAAGCACATAAAGAGTATTTCAATGTCGCATGTTTAATTGCGGCAAATTCCATGCCCCCCTCGCTTCTTTGCATCAGTTTGTACTTAATTGAGTTACCAAAGTATCTTATCGCTTTAAATGCACTCCACGGGGCGTCGACCCCGCCCACCCGTTACCCCAGTTACCCCATTTTCAGTTTTCCTTTCCTTTTCGGTCATGCAAGCAAAATGCCGAAATGGTAACTTTAATGGCATTTCATGCGTCTGGACATCTCCGGTTTGTGGCCGGGGCAGAATCTCGGCATCTCCGACTGAGCCAAAAAAAATATAAATAAATATATTGTATGCATTTACATATTTTAGTGCGTGTGTGTGCGCGTATACTATATATATATGTATGTGGCATGGCTATGAATGGGCAATAAATAATACGAAATACGAGTGGCTCACACACACACACACAGACACACGTACGCAAACACACAGTGAAAGCCTTGTGGCAAATCATAAAAAATGCCGTTATCCTCGTCATTTGTTGCCTGTTGCCATGCCAGGACGCTCACTGTTTGTGGGACCTCCTGCCAGCTTGGTCTGGTCAACCGCTATATTTTGGTGTATAATTAATTGTTGTTGCCTACCTGATCCATGCTCTACACTGACCAAAAATATTGTAGTCTTACTCCGGAAAATGCAACAAGCATGTATTTCATAAAATATTTCATAAAATATTCATAAAATATTTCAATAAATTTTACCAAGTTCATCAAACAATCATTTTATCAGTGTTGTTCTTTTAATATCCACTTATAGCCAGATGTCTGATAGAAGAATGTTTTATTCGTATTAAAATATATGAAAATTTTTCAGAAATAAATAAAATTATTAAAACCAATTTTATATACATAAATATTGTTGAAAATGTAAAAAATTTAATTAAGAAATTAAAGAAATACGAAGAGATTTGAAATTAAAAAATCAAATCTTATCAAACTTTCTTATCAAAATTTCCGAATTTATGAGATTTTGTTTATCCTTTTAGACCTTATCTTAACTGTGTGTTTATAGCAAGTCAGGACAAATAGTTTTATAAGTAGAAGGAAAGATAGGCGAAAGCTCTACAACGATAACAAAAATTAAAATATAAACTCGTTTTGGGTTTCTATTATGCTATTTCTTTATTATTGAACTCCAAAAATAATAACAGACTGCTTAGTTAACTCTTTAATATTCTCGATTTGTACTTTAAAATACTAGATTTATTGACAGTGTACACTCTCACTGCTCGAGTGCTCGGCTTCTGTTGCTCTGCTTCGTTTGGCTTACCTTTTAAAGCGTTTGCCGAGAGGGAACAACAATAATGAGATTCACTTTAAGTTTATAAACTTGGGCTGACATGAAAGCAAAAGTTTTGCCCACTTCTTGAGACGCTCTAGATTGCATTGATGAAGGCTTATTTGGTAGACTGTGTACAGTATACAGAGTACAGAGTACGGTATACATTAACATATAATGCTTTAAAGCCGCCAATTAAAAGTTTTGATACTTACTTACGCCTCAGTGTTTGGTAGTGTTTGGTGTGAGGTTGAGTGAGCTCGGGAGCTGATAAATCTTTAATTTTCAACGTAGTAAATAAGACTAAACCAATTCAATTTGCCATTGACCCTCGCCTTTGATTTTGTTATCGTATACCCTAACCTATACGTTGGCGTCAAGGGGTGGTTTGGGCGCTCTGCCTGGGGTCGCGTGCGTCGGCTGTTATTGAATTTTTAAGATTTATCGATTTTATGTGCACATGGCAGACCCAAACCGAGGCTCTCTGTTCTACCTGGCAGTAGCAGTACTTTGAACTCGGCAGCTGCTGTACTTACAATATACGTGAATGAGTATATATGAGTGGGTGAATGTGAATGCCAATGTGGGTGCATGTGAGTGTACGGCTCGATGTTATAGTCAATGTAAAACATACGCCATAAAAAACGACAATGACTGCCATGGTGCTGCCATAAATTAAAGGCCTTAATAATGATAAATGCTGGAGGAGAGCCCTGCAGCTGAAGGTAAGGATGGCGGTGGAAAATGCCTATATGACCAATATGAACTCAAGCAAATCGACCTAGTGCTTTAAACACTGAAAACTGCAGCTTTTGAATCATAAGATTCATATACTCTGTGGACTCAACTTGCATTATTTTCACTTGATTTATGATGATGAAGAATGATTAAGTTAACAGTCCACATAATTATGCTTAGAGCTACAGTTATAGAAGAATATATAGAACACGATATAGATATAGATACATTTTTTATGCTAACCCTATCTATATTTAATTAACAACTATATAATAATTTATACAACATTTTAAATAATTTTCAAAACCCATTTAGCTTAATTAATAATCGACTTAATTACATATTGATAAGGAAAATCCCTTGTATAATAGTCTGAAAATTCGAAAAAGTTATGCATACATAATATACAAGCAATAAATTATTTGTAGGCTGAGCCAAAAAAAAAAAATAAAACACAAGGTGGCCAGACGTTATTTTGCTATGCCCCAAAAAGTATGCTACAGCAGCAGCATTTCAATAAGGACAGAGAAAAAACAAGTATACGCAGCGTAAGCCAATGGGCCTACGAACAGAAAGGTAGCAAATAGAGACCAGGGACAGAGAACACACACATACTACATCGGGTGTAGTACTGGGGCACATCAAGATCTGAGCTTGTCTTATTAAAAATTCAATAGCAAATACAAAATACATTGTTATTGTTGCTGCTTTTGGCTGGCATTCAAAACAGCGGCTCAGGCCAGGCCTCCTGTTTTGCCGTTTAACGATTACATTTCCATGCAAATCAAATTGGAAATAAGCAGAAAACAGAAAACAGAGAACAGAACGAACGAAATTGTTCGTTGGGCCTTGACAGATAAGCCCAGAGATAAAGATACGCAAAAATTATAAAAACAATTTGCAGTCATTTGACAAGTGAACTCAGTGAAGCAGACAGACAGACAGACAGACACACATAGATATTCAGATATTTAGATATTTGTCGAGCAGGCACAACATGGATAATTAGAAGCGTGTTTTCAGTCGCCTGACAACACAATCGCATTTCATTTCGATTTCAATTCGAACAAATACACATATATATCGACTGAGTTGTGCTTTTCCTTATTGATTCATCAAGCTCAACGCCCGCATTGTGAATATTATTGAATAATATAGCGAGTGTGCACGATTCGGCACCAAAGGTAGGCAATGTTTGTGCGTGTCTGATTTGAGCCACGTGCATAAATTTATGACGTATCGATTGTTATTAATGCCAACACCAGCCCCGCATATTTAGTCCATTTGTCAAATAAAACAAAACAAAAAAATAAAAAAAAGAACTATGTATATCGAATATCTAGCACTTGAAAGACTCATTGATTCACTCACACTATTCACAAGCACCCGCTGCTCATTCAGACTAACTGCCGGGGCATTAAGGGGTTAATAATTCATTTGTGCAATGTGCTGCGGCTCAACAACTTTCACTTACGCTTTGGTTATCATCTGTCACACCTCATCAGCCCTGTGCGTGCACCTCCTACGCACTCGCCCTCTCGCTCCCACTCGCGTAATTACCCTACGCGCGCTATCTCGCTCTCAGCCTGACAATATTGTCAATAATTATCTTCATATTTCACGAAAAATTGTAGACAAACGCACAGCAGTTGCCTGTCTATCTGTCTGTCTGTCTGTTTGCTTATTTGCTCGTTTGACTTCGGCAGCTGACAAATATGTGCTAATGGAAACGGAAGCGGAAGAGAAAGAGCCAGCACGAGGCGTGAGCGAGACAGCACGTGCAGCTCAGCTACAGTTCAGCTCCAATTTGCGTACATATAATTCCCACAACAACTCATTAATTGATATTGATATACTCGCATTGCGGCAATGCATATGATCCATTTGTCAGATAGATTATCTGCATTTATTTATTTATCTGCATCAAAATCAAATCTATTCTATCTAGTATTATATTCCATACAATGACATTTTATTTACATAACAGAAGGATATTATCACGAAATAGTTTATTATATACAGAGTTATTAAATTTTTTTTAATACTCTAGGCAAATTATTATGATTTAATAAATATTTAATATACACAATTTTTTTTAAATCTTAATTTAGTTTGTATATGGTATATTTTAATATAAACTTATTTCTGTAGACTTACATTTTGAAATTCTCTGTAACGTTTATATAATACCCAGTTTATTTTGAAAAATTGATTATTCTTAATCATATAACAAATGAATTATTTATTAATTTTACCTATTTTATATTGCTGTGCACCGTTTATACTATAAAAACTTCATTTTAAAATTTGTAATAATGCTCAAAAATATACTCTGTTATTTTACAAAAGATTTTTAATAGATGAGATCTGTTTTAATTAACACTTTATATATCAACCATTTTATATCGGAAAATGATTACGTTATGAATTTCGGCTTAAATGGTTTTATTTTTAAATTTCTTTAATTGATAACCAATAAATATGTATGTACATACATTCATTATAAATTATAATTTGATTTATGAAGTATTTAGCAATTTTTACTTAAGGAAAATAATGTTAATCTACTGTTAAAATGTAACAGTCAGCTGTTATTTTGTAGACGTTTTCGGTTATGTAAAATGGGGTCTTCTATTGCTATGTTATGAGCAAATATTAAATAAGAAAACTATAAAAACATCGAAAGTAACAATACGAATTTAATGATCGTAAAAGCTTAATTGAAATATGTTAAAAAATGTTGAAAATTCATATTTGTCGTAATTATTTTCAAAAATAACTTAATCAACATAGCATTAAACAAAATTGAGTTTAAGCATGCAGCTTATCTATATGCCTTTGCGGTATTTATGGGGCAACGGCAATATGTTTACTGTGTTTGGAATTCAATACGCTTAGTGGCATATAAACTTACTGGGAGGAGAGAGTGGGGGGTAATGGGTCTTTTATCTTTTGCTAGTAATTTGTAGCATATTGTTGTTGTGCTTGGCTGCGAAATGTGAAATGGCAATAAAACAAATGCCTATAAAGAGCAACAGATACAGTTTTACAGTTACTGATTTGCATAATGTGCCCACACACACACACACACACACACAAACACAAAAACACACACAAATACAAACAAAGCCACACTAACAATAACAAAAACCAATGCAATAGAATGGAATAGAATCGCATAGAATAGAGAGAGAGAGAGAGCGCATAAAGATACAGATACTCGGCAGAGACAGCATAATTTACATTAAATTGCTGATCAATATAAATGTATCTATCTGTGGCATTAGTTTAATTTGTAGCTGTGTTTGTGTGGATATCACACACACACACACACACAAGCAGCGATTATTGCATAGACAAACCGCGCTCTACAAATATTTTTGCATAATTTCTCCGACTGATTTTGTTTGTGGGGCTTACGGTTTTCGGGTTTTTACGCTTTGTGCACCATAAATTATGCTGAAAAATTGAAAAACTGCAATTCTCTGATGCCGGGGCTTACAAAAGTAATTTGGTTTTTGGCATTTTCTGCGGTCCAGGCGTCAAACACGGCCATTAGGCATCGCCGATTGGTAACAGAATTATCTCATATACTACAGAGTTCCGTATGTAGCTGCATTTGGCTGCTGATTAATGTTTGATGTGCCATAATTACATGCATGCATACTAATGCATAGAACATGCATTCAGATTCATTAGAGGGAGACAGCCAGATGGTGTGAGTGAGTGAGAGGGGCAAATTTGTTTAGTGGCAAAAGCGTGCGATGGTTTATGTTTATGCAATTTAAATTTGTTGTGCAGTAAAAGCGATTTGTTTTAATTACTTACGCACATGGCATTTAATTATTTTTATTGATTAAATAAAACAATTAAGTTTATGTAAATGACTGTCTGATAGAGAGGGGAGTGTGTAGGAAAGAGAGAGAGAGATTGTGATTGTGAGAGACGAGCGCTGAGCACTCGAGGCCAGTGTTGTCAATTTTTCCGAGGAAGAAATCTTTTTGTGTCGGGAAGAAAAAATTCAACAGGTATGTGCTTTAAATCACAACTTATAATTATGAATTGATAAACAAATAAACTTAAAAAACTGCAAAGAATCCAAGCTTTATTCTCAAAATTTATTTAAAATATTTGTTATTTCTTAAATTTTATTAAAATAGTAAAAACAGATAATAGGTAGATATAGTCAAAATAATAACAACGCCAGTTGTCATATCTGTTACTTATTTTAGTGCAAATTTTGTAAAATTAAAAAAAAAATCTGTCAAAAACTAAATTATTTCTGAAAAAAAAAAACACAATTCCCGTGTTCCACAGTTTAATAATTTAGCTAGCAAATGTTTTTCAAAACCAACCATATCTGGCGGAAAAAAAGCTGATTTGGCACCAGTGCTCGAGCCTTTTAGCATTGGCATTGGCGTGCGCTCAATGCTATGTATGGAGTGTAATGTCATGGGATGGCATCGGGAGAGCAGCGGGTGGTGGGGGCGTGCACAAGGGCGGGGGCGTGGCATTTGGCAGAGTGGCAGTCAAGTTAATGGAATTGCTGAGCAGCGTGCAGTCGGCAGTCGGCAGCTCTTCAACTGCCTAGTAAAATAATTTAAGGCCAAGCATAGAAAATTAATGAGGCCATTAAATGCTGAAGACGCTAAAGGGACGACACACGCAAAGACACACACACACACACATACACACACAGACATATAGTATGAGCTTGTATGTGTGTGTCAACTCTTTGTTGTGCCTCTATTTATGACTGTGCTCTCCCAGCGTGTGTGCGTGTGTGTGTATCATTAGAATGCATGAAGATGAAATGAGTAAAGCAATGGCAGCCAGGCGGCATATGTACGGTATATTGCCCTTTTTCGGGCATATTGGCTACAGGTTACCCTAAAAAATCAACAGTTAAATACTAGAAAACTTAAGCTTAATATATTAACAGACAGCTACAATTTAATAGCATTTAATGCCCATGAAACTTTTTTAAAAACAAAACTTGTTTAACAGTAAGTTTTTTTTTTGTATATGGCATCATTTATTTAAATATTTTCTTTATTTAAACTGTCGCAGTTTTAAAATATACATAAAATAATAACCTGAAGAAATTCGAATGAATTTAAATTAAATTTAATTTTATTTATTTCATTATTAATTCAAATCTAATACTTTCATAAAAATCTACAGGTGAGAAATCTAGGCAAAGGTCAAACCAAAAGGCACCACAAAAGATTTGTTGTTATACCAATAAATTTCTTTATACATATATTTATATACTTACAGTTTACTTTCAACCTGTACTTACCTGTATTATATTGTTGTATAGCGTATCTGTTAGTTCATTAAACTCTACGTTTCTAAACTGTACTTGCTTATTTGCTTCTTATTTAACTTTGTGCCGGTTTTGGCCGAGGGCCAAAGCCTTTAACATTATTCTCTTTCCGTGCACCTTGAATCAGTTTGGCTGTCGCTTTGTTGTTGCTGTTTACATCCATCAGTGGGCCTGTCCATTCGTCTGTTCCTCCGTCCGTCTGTCCCACCGTCCGTCCGTCCATCGGTCCGTCCGTTCGTCCATTTTGTCTGCCCTGCTATTGAATGATGTGCATGCGGTTGGACCAAAAATAAACTGCCGTTTTCAACAATATTTACGGTCTGTTAGCTTAGGCATATGAGACGCGACTGTATTGGTGTGTATCTGTGTGCGTCCTTCAGCTTGTGTTTATTTTTTAATACCCTCTAAATATAAAATGTATAATGTAGGTGCTAGGCAAATATATATGCTAAGTTGCAGTAAGTTAGCTAGAGTTGAGGTTCGGTTTAAACTGTATTATGACTACATTTATAGATACCCTGTAAAGCAGCCTGAAACCTGTTTTATTTTGAACCGATCTTTAAACTTAAACTCGCATAACAAAATATACTGCCCCATTTCTACCAAACCTATCGGTTCAGTTCAACTATTTTAATGTTAATTTAGTTTATTAAAAATCATCGTTAACAGGCAATATTTATGTGCCCTTTGATGGCTCTTATTTTTATTATTTGTCTATAATATTTTAATTAATTTAATATTATACGTTATAATAAATATTTTTATATGCTCCTTATGTTTTAGTTTGGAAAAATTTAATACTTTTAGAGCAGTAAGTGAAATTATTATACCCTGTATTTATTAACCAGGTGTTTGCCTGCTTTACAATATAAAACAATTATTTAATTAATAAATAAATATGCTAAAGAGCCCCAATCGAAACCGAAACCAAAAACCATTCATAAAACGTGGTTCGTGGCGACAAATTTGATTTAGATTTACAGTCTTCATATAATTTTTTTAGAGGGTATCCGACTAGCTGCGCTTTGCTGCTTGTATTCAGTTTATCGCACGTTTAGAGGGTATATCACTAGCAGCGTTTTTTCGCTAGTTTCCAGCCGACTTATATGGTTTTTTGTTGTTGTTTTATTTTTTTTTTATAAATTTCTGATGCTAGGCAGGGCTCCAGGCACAAGTCGTTGAAGAGGGACATAAAAAAAGAGCGTGGAGCACCTGGCGGCGTTGTCTTCATTAGACGCGTGGCGAGATCTGTGGCAAGTTGGCGCTTAAGCAAAGCGGTAGGAATGGAGGGGGGCGGGGGGTCATGTTTTGCATTTTGGTTATTTACAGAGGCAGAACAACGGCACGTATACGTAATAAAGTTGAGCAAATAAAATTCACTTTCCTTCAGCGCAAAAGTTCTAATTTTTTTGTTGTTGCTGTTGCTGTTGCTGCTGCTTTTGTTTTGTTTGGCTTTTGTTGGGCTTCAGTTGCAACCTAAATTTCATTTGAGGCACAAAACTTGTTTAGTTGGCAAACTTTGCGCGTCGTCAATAAGGCGAGAGGGATACGGATTGAGAAACTGATGGACGGCGGGAGGAGAGCGAGGGAGTCATGTGTGTATGGTGTGTATGTGTATGTGTGTATGTATATCTTTTTGCCTTTGGCATAGAGCGAATCAAACAGTTAGACCTATGCACGCCATGATATAATCTCGTCAGACTCGCATGTAGAGCACGCTGCCCAAAACTCCCACAGCTCACTAACTATATCTCGCTATCTCTATCTCCACCTCTCCCTCTCTCCCTCTCTATCTCTCTTTCTGCTTTCACACACATACATTCAAGCATGCATGTCTGCCAAACATGTGTAGCTGCAATTTGTGCTTCAAACGCGTAGCCAGACAAGTCGAGACTTTTGTCTACATACACTCTAAAAAAAGACTATGACCAAGTTCTGCATGTATAACAACTATCAGCAATTGCCAGACACAGCTAGAAAATTTAATTACCATCAAGATGCCGGGTTTCTTTTATTACAAGCTACAATTTGGCTTAAAGCTGTGGCTTTATCGAATACATACAAGTCCGTCAGTCAGTCAGAGCAATTAATTTTTAACCTATTCAGTTGTAGATTGTTCAGATTACTCTAGTTGTATTTGTTGATTTCCACTAATTAATTTAAATAGACTTGACTATTTATATTATTATATTAATAAATAATTCATTATCATAAATTAATTAATAAACCGATCATGATTTTTATGCTCACATTTTGTTTAAGTTAGTTTATCTTTAACCTTCTTTAATTAAACTAATTTCTTGCAATCATAATAAGCTACGTGAGAACTAATTTTAATTGCAATTTATTTTTACTTTAATATTTTTACTTCTTAATTTCTTACTCATCATTGAGAGCTTAACTTTTAGCTAAAGAAATAGAAATGTGAACTAAAAAATTTAAAAGGTGAGTAAATAATAAAAGTTTTAAGATTAATTTCCTTTAATAAAAAAAGTCAATTTAGGTAGAAATTTGATGTATACTAAGGACTTCGTTTTTGGTTGTTTTTATCAATATTTATTCATCAAACTTCATTTTGTAAAATTTAATTTCTACCATTTTTTTTTAAATTATACATAATGTTTATTAATTATTATTAAAATAGTAAAGCAATAAAATGAAGCCATATCAACAGAGGCTTATCGAAATAAAAGTATTAAAATATAAGTAAACAAAATTATAATAAAAATGATTAAAAAGCAGACGAGTCCAATTTAATTCATGGGGTTTACGTATTATTATTATTTCATGAAAATGGCTAATTGTGTTAAAAGTAATAACACTTTGTTTGAATTGTGTTTAATAACGTTTGAAAATAAATAATTTTTTACAGCTGTCGGATATATCTGATATATCTATAATGAATGGAATCTGATATTAATTCGGCAGTGCTCGTTAGAAAACCCCCATTTTGGTAAGCCCCTAAAAGAGCGCTGTGCTTTGCCGCTTCGCACATCGCATATCGATTGGTGTTTGTGTGTAAGTGTAAATCTGCGGGGGATGGGGGCAGGTTAAATGCATAATTGGCGATTAGACGATTGGCCCTAATATGCCAAACGCTGTGATGGTTAACAACAAAAGCGCAGCAGCAGCAGCAACAATCGTATTGTCGATTATCTTTGACTCTCTGCCGAGAGTCTTGACTGTTGTTGTGGTTGTTGTTTGGGTTGGTTTAATTAGGTCACGCCCTTTGTACTTACCCAGCTGGTTCGATGGTGGCTGTAAAAGTAATTGACAACGCTCTGCAGATTCAGTTATACTCGTATAGATATATATAGTGTTATATATATATGCTTTATATATATTTTCCATTTTCCATTTTGCATTTTGCATTTTGTTCTTGCTGTTCATTCGGTTGCTTTTCGCATGCATTCAATGCACTGCTTCTGCTCGTGTCCCTCATTACATTTACATAGAGATTAGGTATAATACATACAACTAGATGTAGACTAACATTAGATTATGATGTAGTTTAAGTTTAGCATGTGTTTTAGTTTAGTTGGTAGATATATATTAGATATTATACATTACAGTTAGGTATAGCTTAGAAACTACGATTATTTGCATGTTCATTCGTGTTGCAACAGCTTTGCAGTTGTTGTTCCTCCCTTCTCCCCATTTTCGCTTTCATTTACATAGATGCAAAGAAATAAAGTCTTTGGTTTGCCTTAAAAAATATTATTTTCCTTCTATTCTGCTACTTCATCTACTTCTTTCTTCTCGCTCTTCTCGTTTTTGCTTAGGCTTAATACGTACAGGCAATTAATATCTGTTGGATACATTTGAAATTGTCATTCATGTTAGGTAGAGTGATGTTTTTCTTTTCTTTTTTATTCTTATTCTCTGGGTGTGTCTGTGTGTGGTTGTGTGTGTGTGAGTGTGAGTACTTGTAGCACTCCAACTGCAATTTACAATTACACATGTTTATTTACGTATGCATCGATGAATTTGTTGTTTGTTTTTCTTTCTTTGCTTTGCTTTGCTTTAATTACATTCATTTATACACAATTTTTTGTTGATTTTTTTCTTTTACGAGCTTTCCAAGTTTTCAGCTAGTCAGAATTGAAAAATATATGCATATCTATATGTAAATATTGTATTTAGTAGGGGTATGCCCGAAATTTGCATATGTATCATTTATCAAATGCTGCTTTCAGCTATTGCAAATCAATGAATATTAAATAAACAAAAATAATAAAACTAAACTTTTGTAGCCTACTAATAGGGTGTTTCATAATCAAATAATTTATTGTACTTGAATTTTGAGTCATATATTATTGTTTTATAGTCCGAATTTATTGAATACCTTGCCTTCGTTAATTAAATTCATAGAATGGGGATTTTTTGTAAATCAAACATTGTTTTAAATTGAATTCATTGCATTCTTCATGCTTCTAAATCGCACCATTAGGCCTTTTACAGTTACGTAGAAATCGCATACATTCAAAGCAAATAGAGTTGCCAGATTTAAAAAAGTTGTATGATTTGCAAACTAATTTCGACAGTAATCTAAATTTTTATAAATTTAGCATAAATAGATTTATATACTCAGCTTTATAATAAATAAATATTCAATAAATTTTAACCTTTCTTATTACCACATCGTACAACTTGTTAAACAAAGGGACGTATCGTATAAATTTGGGACAGAAGAATTATCCGGAACTAGTACATTTTAATCAGAGTTGTCAGAAAGTTAAATTTTAATTTAAATTAGCTTTAGTGGCATCTAAATTATAATAAAAAGTAAAATTTCTAAAATAAAAAATAAGCAAATGGTAATATTTAATATGAACAGAAAATTTCTATTAAGATTGGCATATCAAAAAATAGAAAAATATTTTTAATAGAATTGACGTGTGGTACAGACTTTACAGTATGATAAAAGAAATGCTTAACATTCATATTTGGTATAAAAAGTGGATGTTGATTGACTGAGGAACGTCAATTTGACATGTATTAAGACAGGGTAAATATATTTTGTAAAAATAGATTGTCTGATTCTTAAAAAACTGAAGAAGACCAATAAGAAACCTAAGAGGAAAAATTGTAGGAAATTTAATAAAAACTTTGATTAGTTGTTTAAATTAAAAGCATAAACCGTAGCAGGCATACCCCTAATGTCTAAGGCAGCAGCTCGAATGAATTGAGAGCTCAGTGTCATACACAATTAAGTTTATTGATTTGTGCAGCAAAGAGTAGTTTCTTCACTTTGAAATGAAGACTTAATTAAACTTTACGCTCGTTTAATTATTCAATTAAAAATTATAATCAACAGACTCACTGGAACATAAGGAAACAATGCTTGTAATTAGATTGGACTTGTATTGAATTTTTACGAGTTTTTTGTGTGTTTCTTTTGCTGCTGCCTCAGTACTGACCTACATATGGTATTTACGTGCTGACCTCTGGCGTCCTATTATTATTTTTGTTACATTTTTTATGCTATTTATTGATCACTTTTTTATGGTATGCTAAAATTAAATGGAATTTCTGTTTTTGTTACGCTATTTATATAGAGACAGTCGCACAATTGTTTAATTTTAGTAACTGTTATTTAGTACACGTAGTAGTTTGGGGCACACTTAGGAAAAAATAGAGGCCTTTGGGAGAGTGGGGAATATACATACATATACGTATTTTTTAATATTTTATTTTGTATTTGCCTTTGTGTGGCTAAGAGCGCATTCACACACACAAAAACATCATTCTGTATCTTTCTTTGTTTGCTTTTTATTGCATTTGCAGTTAGGTTTTTAGTTTGTTATATTTGTAATGCGGGGAGTTGCGAGACTTTGGGCTTGTATGTACATTTTGCTTAACTTTTAGCTAGTTTAGACATTACGTTCAAGAATAAGTATTTATATTATTTATGTGTGAGTTTGTGTATTGGTTTCAGTTAACCCTTCGTTTGACATTATCTGCGATTATATTGAAATATTTGTTATATGAATTTTTGTTCGATTCTCAAATTTTACCTTTGAAAAATGTATCAATTTTCAACTAATTCTTTTTTTTATTTATATAAAAAATACAAAAAATTGCATTATGAAAGTAGAAACTTTTTTAAACAGGCAAAAGTATAAATAAAATATTTAAAACAATACGCGTAAAATGTGCATTATAGAAATTTATTGTATATTTTTTAAAATATATTTACCAAAAATAAATATATAAAAAAATACCTAAAGCAATTTTATTATGTTAGTTAAATTTATTTTGAACTAACTAAAAACAATTCGGAAAGTTCGCTAAATAATACAAATACTTTGCGAAAAATACATTTATCAAACTTCATAAAAGTGTTTCTTTATGTAAATATTACGAACATAATAATAAATTTACGAAACATAAATGTACAAAAATAGCTGAAAGAATTGCATTCTGTAAGTTTTTACTGGCCAAATAAAACAATAATTAAGAATATTTACGAAAGAGGTAGTTAAATAAATGTATAGAAAATAATATAATAAATTTACAAAAAATAAATATTTTGTATGAATTGCAGATAGATATTTGCATAATTGAGTTGGAATAAATCATTATTAAAATTAAAATTGAATTGAAAGCTTATTGATTGCCATACGAAGGATTTAACTGTTTTATTTTATGCCTAGAAGTATGCTTTAGTTTTTAGTTGCTCGTTTGCGGTCATTGTCACTTATTATCTGCTTTCCTTTAGACACTATCACATATATATAACCGTATATATATATTCACTTTATATCTGTATGTGTGTGTTGGTGTGTGTTAGTTATAGTTTAAGTTTAGTCAGTTCTGCTTGGGGTTGGGGCTGGGCTTAGACGTCGGTGCCGCAGCCCTCCTGGTATCCCTCGTCCGGCGAGTTGCGGCTGCTGCTGATGAGCGCCCGCTTCAGCGCCGTGACGGGGGGCAGCACGGGCACGCCCCCCTTCTGCCAGACGCGTATCGTCTTGGCGTTGACGGGCTGCCCATTGGGCAGTATGGAGCAGGAGGACGAGGTGGAGGAGCTGGAGGCGACTGCGGCCGTGGCTGCCGGTGTGGGCGATGATCTGCTGCTGCCGCCTCCGTCGTGTAGGCGTGGCAGGGTGCGGCTGCTAAAGTGTGGGCTGGAACTGTTGCTGTGCTGCTGCTGCTGCTGCTGTTGCAGCTGCTGCTGATGGTGATTGAGCGTGGAGGTGAGCTGCTGCTGCAGCTGCTGCAGCGGATGCATTTGCAGCTGATGGTTGTGCTGATGCTCGGCGCCCGGCACCAGCGGCAGGCCGTAGTCATTGGGATAGCCGGAGCCGGAGCCGGAGCCGCTCGACAGGTTCGTGGTGACCGTGGAGGTGTTGGTGGTGCTGGCGCTCTGCTGCTGCAGATGGGAGCGTGGAAAGGTTTTGCTGAAGTAGTCGCTGGCCGCATGCCGCTCGTGCAGATCGTAGAGCTGGCTGGCATCGATGATGGGCGTCTTGTCCGTGTAGCGCTTCATGAACAGATCATCCGCCGAGCTGGCGGCGCCCGTGTGCTCCCACAGTCCGGACGGATACAGCGAGTCGCAGCCGGTGGCGCGACTGTACTCCCCGCTGCCCTCCGCCGGCGCGAGCATGCCGGGCAGCTTGAGATCGGCAAACTCGTCGCTGCCAAAGCGCTTGGTGTCGTTGATCAGATCCGGATTGTTGCCATGCCCCGTGGAGGCGCTGGGCGAGATGAAACAGGCTGCAGTCGAGAGCACACTGCCGGCATTGTCATAACCATGCGTGGAGTACGGCAGATCCGTTAGACGCGGCGGCTTCTGCACGGGATTCGCATTGCGCTGCTCCAGCGTTGAGTGGCTGCTGCTGCTGGCAGCGACGCCGCCGCCCGAGGTGGCAGCGCCCTTACGCTCCAGCGTTGCCAGATTGTTGCCATCGATGCAATTGGCCACCGCTCCGTTGGCTATAACGATGCCTCCAATGCTGCCATTGCCGGTGACAGGCTGCGTCTTGTTCGTAATGGAGTTCTGATGATTCACCGAGGTGATGACCTCCAGATGATTGGGCGTCTTGCTGTCCACATACGGCTGACGCTTCACCCGCAGCAGCAGGCACAAAATGGCCGCCAGCGCAAAGACTATGAGCGCAACGAGGGCTGCACTCAAGCCCACAATCTGTCCACTGCCCAGGGAGGCCATGCCGGCTGCCCGCATGCTGACATGCAGCGTGAAGTTCGCCTCGGCGCTGCCCGCGCGGTTCTCGGCCACGCAGTAGAACTCGCTGGAGTCCGTCTCCTGCGCGTTGGTGAGCAGCAGGCGCGAACGCTTCTCGAATCCGCCCTCCAGCTGCTCGAACATGTGCACACGCTGGTAGGCGCTGAAGGCGCTGTTGTTGGCCAGCTGCCGCCCATTCCAATACCAGTGAATGCTGGCAGCGGGCACGCCCCTCGCGCGACAGGTGATGGAGGCGTTCTCGCCCATGGCCGTCTCCACGTAGTGCGAGATGGGCAGCATCTCGGGACGGCAGGCGAAATCGTCCACCTGCAGCTCCGCAAAGCTGCGATCGATAATCCGCTCGGGTCCGCCGGCGCAGATGGGCGCCACCGGATACGGAATATTGCGCTGCATCAACCAGAGTTTGGCGTCCCTCAAACGGCAGTCGCACAACCAGGGATTATCATGCAGCTCAATGCCGTGCAGGCGACTCAGCGTCTCGATGGTCTTGGGCAGCAGCTCGCTGAGCTTGTTGCCATTGAGCCGGAGCAGCGTTAATCCCGTCAAGCCGCTGAACGCCTGCGCCGATATCGTCTGTATGTCGCAGTGGGACAGATCCAGCTTGTGCAGGGAGGGCGTGCTGGCGAACGCCTGCGTCTCGATCTTGTGTATGTGATTGGAGGCCAGGGTGAGCTCCCGCAGCGAGGAGATGTGGCTGAGCGCCAGGCTGGGCACGCTCACCAGCAGATTGTGCGACAGATCCAGCTCCACCAGATTGGTCAGCCCCTTGAACGTCTGGCGCTCGATCTCGCCGATCTTGCAGTTGCGCAGATATAGCTTCTGCAGATTGAGCAGATTGGAGCGCACAAACTGCTCGTTGGACAGCGTCTGCAGCTTGTTGCCGGACATGTCCAGCACCTGGGTGCTGGGATCGATGTTCTCCGGTATCTGGATGAGCAGGCGATCGATGCACTCCACCGTCTGCTTGCCGCCCTTCCACTTGCAGGCGCACACCGTCTGGCAGCTGCTCAGCTGCTGCTGCTGCTGTCCCGGATTATCCAGCTCCGGATACGGATAGGCGGCCGCTGGCGGGGGGGAGGGCGCCAGCAGATATCCATCGTCTGTCATCGGCTGGCTGTCGGCTATGGAGTACACCTCGTTCTGCTGCGTCGGCTTATAGCCCGTTCCCGATACTCCCGATCCTCCCGCTGCCCCGCCTACCGCTGCGCCCGCCCCCACATGCGCGTAGTAGCGATGGCCCAACAGCTGATTGGGCAGCAGCAGCAGCAGCAAGAGCAGCAGCTGCCGTTGCCGCTGCCCCCTCTCTGCCCTCACCCTTTGCTGCATGCTGCTTCTGTGTGTGTGTGTGTGTGGGCGTGTGTGTCAGAGTGTGCGTGTGTTTGAGCTTTAACAGTTCATGCCAGGCAGCAAGGGTTAAGACGGTTACCAATCTTCTTTAAGCTTTCTTTTAAATCCGCCTTAATTTCTCCTTTATATCTTATGTATTTCGCCTTGTCTTTTTTTGTGAATTTCTCTTTAATTTCTCTTCAACTTTTATTTTTGTTTCATTTATATTTTATTTCTATTTGATAGCTTCATTATTTGTCTTTCATTTTCATTTTATTCGTCTTTTATTTCTCACTAATTTCACTTTTTTGTCGTTTATTTCTTTTTTATTTTTTTTAATTTAGCTTTATTTATATATTATTTTTTTACAGCTCCTCTATTAATGCAAATTTTTTGTCTCTCCTTCATTTGTCTTTTATATCAATTTTTTTAAGACCTAGTATATCATTTATATTTTATAAATTTCTTTTTTTATTAGTCTTTTATTTGTCTTGTATTTCTGTTTTATTTTTCCTAGAATTTTCATTTATTTCTTATTTATTTTTTCTTTACTCTTACATCATTTTTCGTTTTATTCTTTTTTTAAATTATTTTTAATTTTGTCTTTAATTTCCGCTTTATACTTTATTTCTATTTAATAGCTCGTTTATGTCCGTTTAATTTCTGATTAATTTGAGTTTTGTTTCTCTTGTATTTCTATCTTATATTTTGTCTGTTAATTTTCATTGATTTTCCTATGATTTCGATTTGTTTTGATGTTTTTATTTTTGCTGTAATTTATTTTATATATATTTAATTTTTATAATATATATTTTTTTATTTTATTGGCTTATTTATTAATTTTTTAATTATGTTAATAGTGTGAACTGCTGCTGCTGGGCTCGCAATGAATTTATTATGTATTGGTCAAGCGGAAAATTGATTAATTGCTCCGTTTTTCGCGCTTTTCTGCCGCTGGCTGTTTTTCCTTTTAGCGTTGTTGTTATTGTTATTGTTGTTGCTGTTGCTGCTGTTGTTGTTGTAAATATTTTCATGTTTTGGCGTAATTAGCGGCGCCTGGCGCTACGTTATTTATAGCCGGGACTCTCACTAGACCAGATGATAATCGTTTTTCTTTTTCGACTGCAAATTTTTGCTTTTTACGCAACACAACGCAACTACAAAATTTCCTTTTCGTTTTTCGCTTTTCGCTTTTTTCTTAATTTTTTTTCGGCTGTTTTTTTGCACTTTTTTCTCTCGATTTTTTTTTGGCGTTTTTTGCTTAGCGAGTTTTGCCACGCAAAGCTTTAATATTATCGCGTGTGTGTGAGAGTGTGCGTGTGTGTGTGTGTGTTACGTCTTTACGTATTCGGCCTCGTGGCCTGCAATCACAACAAGGAGCACGGAACGCGCGACAGAGACAGGAACAGCGAGAGGGAGACGGGGAGAGAGCGAGCACACATTCGCGACGCCGAGCAAAATTCACGAATCCAAAAATCCAACCAAAACTCGATATTTGTATGCGTGTGCGTTTGTGTGTGTGTGTGTGCGTTTGGAGTGGGGGGTTTTTAGCGAGGTGCGCGTGATGAGTTTTATGCAGGATATGCGTATTCCATTGATATTTGCATTCTATTTCGGATATGTATTTAATTGCTGCACTTTTGCACTCAGGCTTCACATAATTTTTTTAATCATTTGCAATGATTTTGATATTTGAATTGCGGTTCACTCGCAGTCACGGCACAAACAGCGTAGACAGAGACAGCGCAACGGCTTCGATGGCCCAACCGCTCGTCAGCAATCATCGACTTGAACTGAGCGCCGAGCTCGTCCGTTCCATTGCCAACAGCCGGAGCGCGACTTGAGGGCTTCGTGTGCACACGACTGCCGCTCGGCTCGGTGCTTCGTGTGCACTTGACTGAGTTCGCGGTGTGCTTTGCTAATAGGCGCGGGGGTGACTGGCGCTGAGGTGTAACGTGTTGAGAGAGTTCAGTCGCTTGTTGCTAGAACCGTTTGCCAAAGGCTGGGCTGCAGCATGTGAGTAAGCAACATGTGACCAAGCAACATGTAGCAATCGTGCTAACTTATATTTTGAAATTATATCAATAAAACCAAAAATTGTTACAAAAAATGTTGCTAAATATGCATTAATTAACACAAATTACAATAATTTAATAACAAATATTGCAGTGTGTTTAGAACGCCAGCGACATTTGTGACGCTTGTTGCTAGAACCGTTTGCCAAAGGCTTGGCTGCAGCATTTTTGTAAGCAGCATGTGCTCAAGCAACATGTGCCAAGAGATATTTTCATATGATAATTGTAGCGCTTAAAATGCTTGCAAAAATTAATACAAAAATTTGCCCTAATTAAAAAAAATTTAAATTAATTTTTAACAATAATTGCAGCGAGTTTAGTTGTAACGTGTTGTGAGAGTGCAGGCGAGAGCTGCAACGCTTGTTGCTAGAACATGTGTATAAGCAACATGTGCCCAAGCAACATGTGCTAACCGTTTCAATAGCAACAGAGCCAATGGATATTTTGAAATGTTTTTTGTAGCATTTCAAATTGTTACAAAAATTATTACAAAATATGCATAAATTAAAAAAATTTTCAATTAATTATTAACAATAATTGCAGCTTGTTTAGAGTCATTATTTATCTAATTAGCGTGTGTTTGGCCGCCGGTTCGTTATCGGACTGAACAAGTTGCATGATCTTGTGAAATTTGAATGAGCCGCAGAACAAAGCAATCAACAGTTCTGGGCTCTTGGATACTTGATTCTCGGTTCTCAGAGCAGGCTGACCCAGCCGACCTACTCGGGCATGAAGCACCAAAATAAATAAACAGTATGAATGAAGTAGTATTCGTATTCGTATTCGTATTCGAGTGCTTGGAAAGCTGAAAACCAAGTCGTAATACTCGTACCTACAGTCTGCGTGAGTCACATCCGCCAGATACAAATACATATATGTATATATATATATGTATATAGCTGCGAAGTGCAGTTAAAGCGCAATGCATAAATTGCTGCATTGTGCGCTGCGTGTGCAGAATTTCACAATATCATGATTTAGAGGAATTCAAAGTGAGCCCAAGATCGGCCTGCCCCTGCAGATACAAATGTATCTATATGTATATCCATCTTTCTCTGGCTGTAAGTGACAATTCCAGCATTACCTTGGCCAGTTCTGCGGAAAGGCAGAAAGGCAAAAAGAGTTGTTAGATCCACAACGCGAATCGTTTGGCGAAAGAACAGCAGCAAAAAAAAAAAGAAAAAGAAAAATAAAAAGATACAGATATGTACACATGGAGATGGAGATGGAGCTGGAGATAAAGGTACAGATATAGATACAGCTACAGCAACAGTTGACTATGAAGACACGGAGGCTTTTAATGATGTGGCCAACAACACGTAGAGCCACAAACACAGTTGCCACACTTGCCACAGATCCCACAATTCTTTTAAGTTGGTGTTTTTTTTTTTTCATTTTTCATTTAAACTGAATTTTCCATGTTTGCATATTTTAATTATAATTGTAAATTTGTTATATACTGTCATAATAATTACATACATTTGCACAAAGTTATTAACCCTGTTTTTACCCATTTCATATTTACAGGGTATACAAATAATTTGTTTGGCAGAGATGGAATTTTTTTAATATTTTTATTTGAATAAATAAATTATAAAATTTGAAGTATAAATATTGATAATTAAAATTAAACGAAATACTTATAATAAATATAATATTTGTTTTTCTTAAATTTCGAAGGAATTTCTACTTAAAATATGTTTTATTTGTCTTAAAGTTTAATTTGTATTCAATTGGAGCTTAGTATAATTATAATAAATATTATAACAATTTTATTTTATTTTTATTAAGTTTTCCTACTTCAAATATGGTTTAATCTTGTTCATTTTAAGTAATAAATGTAAAGTTTTATTTAATTTGTGCATAGTGTAATAGAATAAATAAATAAATAATAAAGAATAATTTAATAAATATTATAATAAATTTTATTTTTTTTTTAAATTTCAAAAGGGGTCCTACTTAAATATATTTTATTCTTATTTATTTTTTAAAGGTTTTCTATTAAAAATATGTTTTATTATTTAATTTGTTTAATAGATTTATTTTTATTTAAACTTTGCATTGGCGTATTTTCAAGTTGCAAACGGGTTCAAGCTGAAAGCAGCACACGGACCCTGAGACTAAAGCTGAGATTCACAGCGCGACAGAGAAGTACAGAGAGGAGAAAGAGAGGGAGAGAGAGAGGAGAAAGAGAGAGAGAGAGGCAGCTAGCAAGACGCTAAGCCAGTGACTGTGGAGCAATGCGAGCGCTAAACTAATTACCTCCAGGCATATAAGTTACTTCACCTGCGGGTCTCTTCACCTGGGCAGGTAGTTGGATCTGCTTGTTATTGTTGTACCAGTTGTTGTTGTTGTTGTTGTTGTTGTGGCAGCTGTTGCTTTGGGGAGCGAGACGGTACATGATATCACATGTTGTTGGGCAGACAGGAAACGACACTACAAGCTGCCCCCTGCCCCTGTCCCTGTCCCTTGCCCCACTCTCTCATCCCAGCCATGTGTTTATTGCATATGAATGAAATTGCATTTGCTGCATCTTTCAGCTGCCATTCCTACGCTGCACTATGGGCCAGATAACCAAATTTTCGACCAAAATTAAAATATGAAAGCTAGAGTCTTTAAATTATACATAAAAATATATTTAAATTTTAGACCGATGCGACCACGCCTACGACTACCGCCCATGTGATATGCAATTGCTTTCTTTTATTTTTTAACTGTAATTAATAATTTTATGCAAAGTTATTGATAATAATTGATAATTAATTAATTCCTATTTTAGATATTTGTTTATTTATTTATTTATTTATTTAATTTTAATACTAACAAGCACAAAAATTAAATTAAACAAGTTTATAAACATTCGCAAAGCAGGTACTGTAGACCACATCGAATTATTAATCAGTTACTTTGAAGTCTCTTTCTATTGAAAAGTAATAGTTAGTGCCGGAATTAGGTGAATAGTGAATAACTTTCGCAATCGTCAATCTGATAATCAATAAATATATATATATAGCTGCTTTCAAATAAAAACCAATAGTGAATTTATGGTGGCCAAAGTATTTTTACTTAAATATCCGCCTTCTGGCCCATAGTGCGCTGTTGCTGCTGCTGTCTAAGCCAGCTTCATTTACTTCGCTCTGAGACTGAGAAGTTTTCACAGCAAACTTGTTTGCTTTAAAACTTACTCAGCTTTTTCTGCTTCTGCTTCTGTTGCTTCTTCTTCAGCTTCAGCTTGGTTTTTTATTTCCCTCGCTGCTTTGTTTAAGTCACTTTTGATTGCTTCTGCCGGCTGTAGATACATTTCAGCCACATTCAGATACATTACAATTCCTGCACCCGCACACAAGCCCATAGACATTGATTAAGGTCAGTTATGATTGCCCAAAAAGTGAAATCCCCGACAGCTTCTGCGATATATGAATCTAGTATTTCCGCACTCTCCGAGGCAGCCGAGCGTAAACAAAACTTTGCTTCCATAATGTAGATACATGTTTTCAAATTACTTAAATTAAGTTATGCCGGAACTTTGCACGTCTTCAGCTGCTAGACATTTTAATAACTCTTAGCACAATATACCCTAGCATTGGATAAATGAAAACCAACTCAAGTTCCAGTTCTGAGCAGCAATTTTTACATGTATCTTAACCGTCTTGCAATCGTCTTTTATGATTTACAACTCAAACGACGCTTAATTATGCGTCAAAATTCAAACAATAGGCAGGAAAATACAAAATAGTTTATAATTTATTTAATTTTAATTGATTTATTTACCCTCTAGTGGCTATGACTGCTTAAAGTTGCTATTTATTATTTAGCGTGCAGTGATCAAACCGACTTTTTGTGGATCGAAATTAAACGAGATGTATCGTAAGAATTATCTCACAATTAATAAAAGATGTACCATTTAACTTCATTTAATCATGTGTTCAAGAACAATTATTGATCAAAGTTTAAGTTTTAGAAATTGTCATCATAAAATGTTTTTTATACAATTAAAATTAACAACAAATTTAATTCTTATATTATTTACGTATAAGTCTGATGGTTTATAAAATGAATATTATTAATTTGTTATATTTGATGAGCTGTTGCTTTAAAAATTAAAATAAAAGTTAACTTAATGAATTAAATTAATGCATAAATAAATTAAAAATAAATAAGTTTTAGATAGATCACAAACGTGTTTTTTTTTATTTTAATTAAATGTATAATATTGATAATACAACTTGTTTGAATACTGTTCCTATAACATAAATTGAAAAATCCAACATTTAACTAAATAAATTATAATTTCTGCTTGATATTAGACTATATGTTGAGTGATTTATAATAATAAAAATTATTGCTATTATTATAGTTTAAAACTCGCAACTGAAAGACGTTTTAGTTCAGCAAGGCATAACAATATTGCGTTTTTCCAACACTTTTTCATGGTCTCAGTGAAAGTAGAACTCGACTAATAGTATGTAAATTTGTTTTTTATTTTATTTGGTAAATTTTTTGCAGCAACGGAAGTTGGCGAGAAATCGCTGTGAGTGCTTTATGATCGCTGATTTTTTCAGCTTTTTTCTGGAACTTTTTCATGGATTTTACGCGCTGTCTGCCTCCCACTTACGGTGCTCATACATGTGGCAAACGAAGAGCGAGATGGAGGAGCGCTTTCAACGTGATTTGTGGACTTTCACATTGAGTTGCAGATACAGTAAGTACAATATCTCTTAGTACGCAACAATTAGCCGCAGTTAATTGGCCAAAAATGCTTTTGCGCTACGCTTTCTGCACCTGCCTCAACTTACCGCTAATCTGAAAGCTGAAACAACTTCCGCCCCAGAGGAAGCAACTGTAAAATGTACAGTGGTAAAATGTCTGCAATTAAAAGAAAAAACATAACAGAGACAGAAACAGAAACTGAGAGAGAAATAAATAAATAACTCAATCGCAGCGAAATGCTGCAAAAATAAATATTTACCAACATAATTTGTGAATAGCTGAAAAATCAGCAGAGACACCTTTGGGGGAATGCCCGGAATGCCCTGAATGCGCCGAATGCCCCGAATGCTGTGTGACCTTTGTGCTTGTAATGCCAGCGCCTAATTGCCCTTAATTTATTTAACTTCAAGCTGTGCACCACTGAGCCACCAAGCGCCAAGCACCACGCACCACGCGCCCAAGTGTCAAGGGTTCGCTTTTTGGAGCTGCGTGTCCTTTTGGGTCTGGGTCTGGGTTTGGGCCTGGGTTTGGGTCATTGGGACGTGGCTGCCACCTGGCTGTCTGGCGGCCGGAAAAGCCTCCCTCTCCATCTCTTTCGCACAGCCTATGCCTTGCTCTGTCTAAGCCCGTCGGACTGTCTCTTGTTTTCCGACTCTAACGAGTCTCAAATAGGCCAATGGGATTCGTTATACTCTAACCGGGGGCATTACAATATTGTGTGTCATCAGCAGAGTCAACAATTAAAGTGTACGTATGTGTGTCTCTATTGAGTATTATTTAATCAGCGCACATGCAGGAAATTTAATTATCTAGCTTAATTGCAAACTAATTAGGCGGCAGAGCATTATAACATGGCCAACAGCCAGCTAGAAAATGCTCAATAAATTATGCACAGCAATTGCCATGAAAGCAAATATTTAGCTTTTGCCTAGCACAAACAACTCGGCTTAAATATCAACTAAATTAATAAATCTATTTATTTACTAATCTCCGCTCGTATTTACAAGTTGTTACACTGTTAAAAATACACTAAACTCTACCAGTATTAACAAGTTGTTACACTAACAAAAATAAACAAAGACTTCATAGCAAAATGAAAAGTAGAACAAAAAGGAATAAAGTTTATTTAGTATGCAAATGAACTTCAATTATTATTTTAGTACAAATAAATCAATTAATAAAATAAATAAATTGAATAAATAAATAAATTTATCAAATGAATAAATTAAATAAACACGAGTCGAGTATATTTTCATATAGTTTGGTTCTATTAACTAGAAATCCCTTTTTATACCCTGTGTCCATTTGAAAAGTCGGAAAAAATAGCTGTTACATTACTTGTAATGCAGAAGGTACGCTTGGAGAGCCACCAAGGAGAGCGGCTAAGCGCTGCTTAGCAGCCTATGCATAGAGAGCTGTCGATGTGTTCTTGATCAGGCGAACTGACTACCCGCTGCAGTTGACTTGTAATGCAGGAGGTATGCTTGGACAGCCACCAAGGCACAGCGGCTTAGCGCTGACTTAGTCGAGCTTATGCATAGAGAGCGGTCGATGTGTTCTTTATAGGCGAACCGTGCTACCCGCTGCATTACTTGTAATGCAGGAGGTATGCTTGGAGAGCCAGCAAGTAGAGCGGCTAAGCGCTGCCTCGGAGCCTATGCATAGAGAGCGGTCGATGTATTCTTTATGGGCGAGCCGGCTACCCGCTGCATTACTTGTAATGCAGGAGGTATGCTTGGAGAGCCAGCAAGTAGAGCGGCTAAGCGCTGCCTCGGAGCCTATGCATAGAGAGCGGTCGATGTATTCTTTATGGGCGAGCCGGCTACCCGCTGCATTACTTGTAATGCAAGAGGTATGCTTGGAGAGCCAGCAAGGAGAGCGGCTAAGCGCTGCCTCGGAGCCTATGCATAGAGAGCGGTCGATGTATTCTTTATAGGCGAGCCGGCTACCCGCTGCATTACTTGTAATGCAGGAGGTATGCTTGGAGAGCCAGCAAGTAGAGCGGCTAAGCGCTGCCTCGAAGCCTATGCATAGAGAGCGGTCGATATATTCTTTAGTAGGCGAGCCGGCTACCCGCTGCATTACTTGTAATGCAGGAGGTATGCTTGGAGAGCCAGCAAGTAGAGCGGCTAAGCGCTGCCTCGGAGCCTATGCATAGAGAGCGGTCGATATATTCTTTATAGGCGCTGCTTAGCAGCTTATGCATAGAGAGCGGTCGATGTGTTCTTTATAGGCGAACTGACTACCCGCTGCATTACTTGTAATGCAAAAGGTATGCTTGAAGAGCCAGCAAGGAGAGCGGCTAAGCGATGCCTCGGAGCTTATGCATTGAGAGCGGTCGATATATTCTTTATAGGCGATCCGGCTACCCGCTGCATTACTTGTAATGCAGGAGGTATGCTTGGAGAGCCAGCAAGGAGAGCGGCTAAGCGCTGCCTCGGAGCCTATGCATAGAGAACGGTCGATGTATTCTTTATGGGCGAGCCGGCTACCCGCTGCATTACTTGTAATGCAGGAGGTATGCTTGGAGAGCCAGCAAGTAGAGCGGCTAAGCGCTGCCTCGAAGCCTATGCATAGAGAGCGGTCGATATATTCTTTATAGGCGAGCCGGCTACCCGCTGCATTACTTGTATGCTTGGAGAGCCACCAAGGAGAGCTGCTAAGCGCTGCTTAGCAGCTTATGCATAGAGAGCGGTCGATGTGTTCTTTATAGGCGAACTGACTACCCGCTGCATTACTTGTAATGCAGGAGGTATGCTTGGAGAGCCACCAAGGACAGCTGCTTAGCGCTGCTTAGCAGCTTATGCATAGAGAGCGGTCGATGTGTTCTTTATAGGCGAACCGGCTACCCGCTGCATTACTTGTAATGCAGGAGGTATGCTTGGAGAGCCAGCAAGTAGAGCGGCTAAGCGCTGCCTCGTAAGCCTATGCATAGAGAGCGGTCGATATATTCTTTATAGAGCGAGCCGGCTACCCGCTGCATTACTTGTAATGCAGGAGGTATAAGCTTGGAGAGTTCATGCATAGTAGAGTCGGCTATTAGCGCTGCCTGCGGTAGTGTATGCCATAGAGAGCAGTCGATACATTTCTTTATAGGCGAGCCAAGTGCATACACACGCTGCATTTACGTTCGTAATGACAGGAGCGTATGCTTGGAGAGCCAGCATAGTGTAGAGCGGCTAAGCGCTGCCGTCGGGAGCGCTATGCATAGAGAGCGGTCGATATATTCTTTCTTGGGCGAGCCGGATTTTTTAATGTAATTTTTCCAGATTTTCTATTGTCTTGTTTTAATTTAATTTAATTTATTAATTTAATTTTACTTCGACCTCGAGCTAGTTAACTTCAAAATATTAAATTTTGAAATAAATAAACATTGTAAAATAATAACTGTAATTATGTTGTTAGGCATAAACAATTATTATCTATTTGTGAAATAATATCTTTGTTGACAAGGCAAATTATTGTTTAAATTTTGTAGATTTATTTAACAATTATTTTCAGTGTCAACAGCATAACTATTTCATGTTCTCTGTATCGACAACAGCTTTAGAGATTCGTTTATTAATTTAGACTTAATACAAGCAAGCCAAACAGTTTCAATTTGTCAGTGTTTATAATTATTACTGGAATTTAGTACAATTTCTATATTAAGCCCAGTTTATTAAATACTAAGACTTTTAGCTATATATTATACATAAGCTTACAAAATCCACAGTTCTTGTCCAAACGCAAGATGTTGTCTTGGTCACAATTGAAAAGACATTAAGGGCTTGCAACTCTGACTCCAATTCCAATTCCAACTCCAACTCCAACTACGTACACGACTTCGTCTCAGAGTGCAGCTATTTGGGCATTAAACGCTCTAATTATTTTCCAACTGTTGAGATTTAAATGCCTCTTAGGCATGGCCTGCAGTTGTTGTTGGAAAAATCGCAGCAAACAGCAGCAGCATCAGCAGTAGCAGCAGTAACAGCAGCAGCAGCAGCAAGCGCTTTATCTTCATTTGAACATTAAGCCGCTTAGTGCAGTCGTCGTGGCTGTCCTCTAGCTTTGCTCTCTCGCTCTGCCCCACTCACTCTGTCTCTCTCTCTTTAGGCCCTGTACTTTGAAAAAGTACAATGGGGTTTATTACGGCCGTACAAATGAGATATGAAGGATTCGTGGTAGACCCTGCAGGACTGCGAGCTGAGTCGATATAGCCATGTTCGTCTGTCCTTCGGTTCCTAGACAGATCTCCTAGATCTCGTAAATTATATGATCTAGAGTCATCATTTTTGGTAAGTAGGTTCTCCTATGATATATCCACCTCTTCCCACACAGACCGAAAAACAAACACAGAAGCCACAATTTTAAAACCACAGACTTAAATTTGGCATGTTCTCAGCTTAAAGTAAACTCTATCGATGCTGTGAATTACATCACAATCGGATAAGAAATAGCGAAGATATGAAACAGAAAACATGCTCGAATTAGAAAGTCTTCAACTATCGGTTACGTCCGACTGTAGCCCTCCGCCAGACTGACCTGCTCCGTCCTTACTGCTTTTCTCAGTGCTAGTCTGCTTGCCTTTAAACTGATTTGTCTGGCCACATTGCCTTGGCCCTGTAGCCTCTTTGCCCGGCAGCTCGGTGGCAATTATTCAGCGCGTCTAAATTAGTTAATTGCCTTTTAAAGAATCATGTAAATTATTTATGTTTATGTGTTGCGTGCGAACTAGGATTGTGACCTTACTTCAGCAGCTTTCCTCCCTGCTTCCTTACCAATTCTCGATTCCCATTCCCATTCCCTTCTCCTCTCCCATTCAAGACCTTGCACTGCATTTCGGCGCTGGTTTGCGGCCTTGATTAATGGAGTAGTCCTGCGGCCATATCCAAAACAACAACATGACATGAGTCCCCTTTCCCTTTCTCTTTCCCCTCCCACTCCCTCCCTCCATAACGAAGCCCAGCATCCAGCGCCCCGACTTGTTATGTTTAGATTTATGTCAAATGGTTTGGGAGCAGCGAAAGGGGCCAAGTGGGCGGGTTTGAGGCGGCTTTGGCTGCTTCTTGCTGGTGGTTTTGCTGCTGCCGCGTCGCTTTTAAGCTTTTCAATCAAAATCGAGTTTAAGTGGTTTCTAGTCGTTGGCCCCTGGGCGTCTGCGACCGGCAAACTTGGCCAAAATTAATTGTTTGTCTAATCAGTTCATTGTATGCCGCGACATTGGCCAAATTGACCTCTGCATGTGGCTGTTGCTTAGGTTCAAGCGGCTTAGGAGAGTTTAAAGTGCACTGTCCGCTATAATTAAAATTCTAATTCTATTCTAAAACATCAAAATCAAATCAAATTAAATATTCTGCACACAATACAATTTTAATAAATTATTAAATGGTTACTTTCAGCACCAATAAGAACTGTGCACTTGTTAAAAAAAATTATTTACTTACACATATTATTATCAAATGAATTATCATGAAAATAAAAGTTCTAATAAAATATTAAATATCTTATAATTGTTTAAATGAAGCAGCAATTTTGTTTACCTATAAAAGATATTATTTATTTTTCTCAATAAAATATTTAATAATACGCAAAACGGCATAAATGTGAACAGTGCACTTTTTACATTGAATTATTCACTTACACTCTGCATTATTAAATGAATGAAAATTATTTCCTTTTATTTCATGCCGCCAGCTAAGCTCAAATGCAAAGCCAAAATTTTGAAAGTTGATCCAAGTGAAACGATATTCTACACTATAAATAAACAAATAAATAACAACACATTGATTTTAATAGTTTATTCATGTATTTAAAATTATGTATATATATAAATATATATACATAAATATAATCATATTATATTTATAATTAAATATTATTTAAAATGTATTATTTATAAACATAAATAATATTTTTGTTTAATTTGTTCAATATTACATAAAATGTTTTGTTCACTTAAAACAAAATTTAATACCAAAATTCCATATACATATTTTATATTTATGTAATTACTAACTGGGATTTTAATTACATAATTTAAATATTATCAAAACTCAATTTTAGCAAACATGATTTGCTAGTGAATATACCCTAAGCAAGTGTCTATACCCTAAGCACGTTCAGTTTGTTGAGCTGTATGAGCATAAATGATTTGAAAATTGAATACGTTTTTTGACATATCCAAATAAAAAGCACACTTGTGCTTTGATCTTAAAAGCCATAATCAAATGACATAAATCCAGAAGCTAACACAATAAACTATATGGCCAAACAAGGGTGTGTATATGTATATATTTATATATTGTATATATTTGTGTGTATGCCACGCCTTCAGTTGTCTGTTGCGTACAGATTCCACAATCGTAATAATTGGTATTTGAAAGAAATATTTTAAAAATTATTAAAATAAAATTGATAATAATAAAATATGGGCATAACCTTTGGCTTAAGTTTTAATAATTTAACTAATTAAAATAGTAATTTTCTCTTAAAAAATGCGTCGAGGGATTTTACTGCATTTAAAATTTATTTAATATAATAAATTTATTTAATATACAAATAGAAAATAAATTAAATGAATAAAATAAATAAATGAATGTATATGGAATGTATGTAAAGTAAGTAAATTTAATAAAATGAATTCCACAAATAAAATCAATAAAACAATGTGAAATATCTACAATTCAATGCCAAAGCTGAAGTCCAAAGATTTTGCAGCATTTAAAATTTATTCATTTACGCAATCATATGCTTTGTATTGCAATTTGCCACATGTTTTATGTATTCAACCGATTTAATTTGAATACGGCAGCTTTTCAGCTTGTTGCTGCCTCTTTAATTGATTTTATTTGAGGCGGAAATCTTGCATTTAGGTCTTTAATTTGCTATGATTTATGCGTATGCGATGCGATGCCAGCCACGTTTAAGTAACTTCCAATGTTGCCTGTCCACTCGAGAAACTACAATATGGACATGTGCACCTGTGTAAGGCACATCCTGTGTGCGAAGTGCAACTAAAAGGAATGTAAAAAAAAAAATAAAAAATAAAAAAATGAAAGCATTAAAAAGCAGGAACAACAACGACCACAACAAGCAGAAGGCAGGCGGCCACAAAGCCCGAAGACCGAAAAGATACAGATACCAAAATTCAGGTTTAACTAGACTTTTGGTACATGGTACACACTCGAGTCTTCGCACTGAGAACGCAGTCGAAGTGGAAGGAATACGGTCAGGTCGCAAGGGAAACACCTGAATGCCTCGCTTCTCTCTACCCGCTCTCTCCCCACGCTCTTACTCTGGTTATCTGTACTTTAAAATATTACAAAAGGGTCTATTAATTTAGTGAAAATTGGAAATGTGTGTAACACCTAAAGGAATGGATGGCAGACCACAAAAAGAATAAATATTTTTTATCAGGATGACGAGCTGAGTCGATATAGTCATGTCAGTTTATCCGTCCATCCGTCTGTCTGTCTGTCCGTCTCTCCGTATGTATGAAAACCTACATCTCGTAAATTATAAGACCTACAGACACCATTTTTGGTAAGTAGGTTCTCCTATGCTGTATGCTGATAAATTTTGTGTTAGATTTTTAAAATAGAAGCTACAATTTTAAAACCACAGACTTTAAATTTGGAGCTTATTGCAGACTCTTTCGATGCTGTAAATTCCATTATGATCGGATAAAAAGCAGCGAAGATATGAAACAGACAATTTACCCAACTACGTCAAAACACAATGTACCGGTTCTGCAATTGTCAGTTATGTTCGACTGCAGCCTTCCACCCGACTGATCCGCTCCGTTCTCACTGGTTACGTCTCGTTCGGTGCAGAAGTATGCAAGTATTTAGAACGCTGCCCGACGGCCGGAGCTATTAAATGTCAATGGATTTCTGCATGAATGAGTTGTGTGACTCCTCAGGGCATTAGTGCCTTACACTACCTCTCTCGCTCTACCTTTTCTCCCCGCTCTCCCCCTCTCTATCACCCGCTGTCTCTGGCTGCTTGCCGGTTTTCATTTTGATTTTTCGTACCTTTTTTGGCCGTTTGAGCATTTTGATGTTTACTGGCGCACGTAGTTTCATTTAAATTTCAATTGCCAAAAATAAATCTCTCTGGCTCCGGCAAGTGCTTTGCTTTTGAGCTTTGCTTCCTGCCAGCCAACAGGCCCCCCAGGGAGCCAACAACAGGGCACAAAGCACAAACAACAAACAAAATCCAACGCAACGCAATGCATTTAATTTGCAAGGCATTGCCGAACACATATGAATTTGCTGCTTGTATTATTTATAGATATTGAAATATGCCTATAAGGCTGTCACCTTCCCTCTCCCTTTCTGCCCTTTTTCCCTCCACTTCGCTCTCCCCCCTGCGCTTAATTAAAATGTACAGCCTGAGTCCAGCGTGGGCCCTCCTTCAAAATGTGGCCCATAATTTCTCAAGAGCCGCTTCCTTGAGCTCATTATGTAATTCAGGCAACGCTCGAGCTTATCATAGTTACGTTAAATCTTCAACTAAATATTAAACGTCCTCCATCTCCATCTCCAACTCCATTTCCATGCTCAACTCCTGCCATCGACATAATAAAAGCGAGTCGGCTTCACTTTTATGCCACTTATTGTTTCTGCCGGGGCTGCGACTTGCTGCAACTCTTGTCTTGGTAATAAACGCAGAGTCCTAATCCGCGCACAGTTGGAAATATTTTTCATTAGCATTAAGAGGCAATAGGCAGCAAAGTAGCTAACAAAACCAAAAGAAATACCAACAACGGCAACTACAACAAGTATAAGCACAGGTTTACACTCAAAGAAAACTACCAGAAAATTCCTACCATATTCAAGTGAAAAACGGAATTCGCACTTGATAAATTCGAAAAGCAATTTCTTTATTTGGAATTAAAACAGTGTCTTAGATTAGAAACCAACGTTATTGTTTCAAATAATATTTATTACTGCATAGTATTATTATTAAATATTTTTAATTTTAACCAGCTCAAGCATATTTTATTTATTTATTATTAATTATTTGTTATTTATTAACTTGTTTAAAGCACAATTTGTTATAATTAACGCATTGTTATTTTATACCCGGAATATCTTTTACATTATCTTTTACTTAAATAAATAAATTTATATATTTGCGTGAATATTTTTATGTATTGATTTGGGTTTATTTATTTAGATTTCTTTATTAATTCATATATATTTCCCACCATTTAAATTTATTTAATAATCATTTTTAATTTTCTTTCAGTTTCTAGTTTTTATTAGCTTAAGTTTAATACGCCATTAAATGCTTAAATTATTGAATAACAAAATAATACTTAGCAAAGTAAATTAGTTTTTTTTCTGAGTGTAGCAGCTTGGCCATAAGCTTGCCACGTTTTCACGTGTCGGACTGCTAAATCTTTCTTTCAGGCACAAGCTGATAACGCTTTGTGGCTCTAACCCCACCTCCCTTCCAGCTGCTAACTGCTAAACACATAAGTTTTGGCTACAAGTGTGTGCGTGTGTGTTTGTGTGTGCGTGTGTGTGCTTGGGAATGTGCGTGTGTTGGCCTTTATGGCTACGTGTTTGGCAAACGGAAGTGGCCAAGATATGTGGCTGCAGATACATATCGCAGATACATAGCTACTTAAGTATCTATATTATATGTTTATGTATCTGCGTATGTGCACACCTCACTGTGATTTACACGCCACAGTTAAACGCTTTAACGACTCCCATTAGAAACAATTGCGAGAACTTTTAATTAAACTGCGCCACTCATTACACGTTGCCACGCCCCTTCCTCTCCAACGCCCTCTTCTACGTTCGCTTCTTCCCGTTTGTCAACGATATTTATAAGCGTCTGGGGCGTCGCTTTACCTCGTCTTGGAAATTAGAAATAATTATGCTTATTTTACGCTCCAATTGCTCATTTCCGCTAGCTATTTTTGTGAGTTCTCCGATGTATAGAACTCTCCTAAGTCGACTTCGAAAACGCCAGTCGAGCGTAACTCGTAATCGAAAACAGTTTGGTTTCTCCTCAAAACACAAACACCCATTAGTGAAAGCATTGTATTTTAAGCGTTTGTTTTCAGCTGCTACTAAATTTGTAAAGCTAATTTCGATTTATTTCAACATTTGACATACATTTTTTTTAATTTTTATTATGGTTTCTTTTGTTATTAAACTAGAAATATATACATATGTAACGATGACGATCAATTTGATCAATAGTTTGCTAATAATCGTATTAATTTTGATAATCTATTTTTTGTTTAAGTATACAAAAATTAATTTTTACAGATACATAATTAAATTATTAAAAAAAAAATTTAAAAATTGCAAATCAAACATAGCAATCTAGATTCAGGGAAACAATAGAAATTTTCTGAAGAGATTTAGTGGATATCATCCCAGGGCTCAAAGCAATTGCACACAGATTCCACGTAGGGATTAGGGTCATCACTGGCAAATTCACGATGAAAATCTATTGCCGGCTTGTGAAGGCAGCAGTGATGAATGGATGCTATCAGAAGGCAAATGGGATTCATAATAATTTTTATATTTAAATTTGAATATTTTATTACCAGCGGATTTTTGTAATTTGCGCTTTTTTTGAAGTATTTTCTGAAGCGCGCGCTGCACTTGAATATCTTTTTGGCGCTCTTTTTCAGCCTGATCGTCAAGATTGTTCGTTTGTATTCGCACGAAATCCCTGGGATCCCACTGAGAGTTCAGATTTCTTGTACCAGCTGTATCGAGCCACGATCTACGAGCTATAAAATATCAATATTGAAAATAATCGAAAAGTTATAATATAAAATGAAGAAAACAAAAACCAACCAGCTCTATGGCGCCTTTTGTTGCACAATTTATCCTGATTTCCTTGGCCCATCGTAGTACTAGATAGGGCTAAGTTATTTTAAATTGAATGTTATTTATTGTGTTTGAAAATATTATTATATCTTACCCATTAAGTTAAACAGCAGCAGTAGAAAGAAAGCCCGCCCGAAGTATAGCTTGCAGTTCATATGAATGGATTTATAATATTTCAGTTTATATTAAAAATATGATACATTAATGTATTGCTATGCACAATCTTGTGTAAACAGAGTCAAAATTTTTAGTTTTAAATTGCCAATAGATTTAATTTTCATTTAAAAGGCACCTAGATGCAAACAAATTGGATTATTTTGGTTTTTAATTGAGAGAATATATGTCTGATCGTATGACATTTTATAAATATTTTTTGCAAAGATATTTAAATCCAAGCGCAATAACCTCACCCCAAATATATCAAAATCAGTTGGGATTTCTCTACTTGGCCCTGAAGCAGACTGGAGATTGGTTAGCTCATGACATGCTTGTACGTAGTGCTCACAAGTAGATATACTATGTAGAGTGTACTATAGTTATTCGAGTTGAGTATAAAGTGGTTACCTTATGCTGCCTGAAGAGCTGCAAGTTGTCGCCTTTTGCGGCACTTCAAACTACATAACAAACTTATTATGCCCATTTGTTTTCGACTAGAGTGCAGCAACAACAACAACAACAGCAACATCAACAACAAAACTAAGAACAACAACAACTCCCAGTTAGACTCTTGGCCGGCAACTGTGACAATCAACTGGGAAATAAACTGCACACTGGGCCAGCTGCAAGTCCTCTGACCAGGCACAATTCTTTGTGCTTAAGCTGCCGCGATACTTTTGACTTCCTGCGGCACACACACATAGATATACACACACAGATACACACACATACACGTGCAGACAGGACAGCAACTGGGCTTAAGCTGGCAAGTGGGATTTCCCCTGCGGGCAGGGCTCTACAGTGGGATAGAGTTCTCCACACGCCACACAAAATTGCGGCTTTGCTCTGCAACAATGAGATACTTCAGAAAGAATTAGTTGCACTAAAAATTGCAAAAGTCGCACTGGACTGCGTTTGCCCTCTCTCTCCCCGCCTTCCACCTATCTCTGCTTGTGGCAACCGCAACTAGAGCAGGCTAGACTCTGCCTGTCAGCGCTCTAACTCGTGCTCTTCTCTCCAGTTGCTGTTGTTGTTATTGTTGTTGCCTGCGTGTTGCGCACTTTGTGCCACAGCGGGTGGCAAGTGGCAGTTGCTGCAACCGCTGCAAAAGGACACTGCTCGTACTTTCCTCTGCCTTTTGATACCCTAGAAATTGTGAAAATCGTTTTAAAGACACTCTCAAAACAGTTTAAAGCCAAGTCACGCGATAAAAACACATCTTATGGCACTAAAATTGACAGACACTTTTATGGGTTTAAGTGGATAATTTGCCAAATAAATCGTTTACAAAAATGTGTCACATCATTTTTTTCAAAAATTATTTTTTATCAACATGAAAAACAATTTGTTAGCTATAGCATCAACAGTTATTGACCTTGTTGGTCATCGTTTAGTTATTTTAATGAAACTTTTTAGTCAAAATGAAATAAAAAAAAAACTACATTTGGAATGGAAAATAAATGTATTAATTTTTGTTAAGAACGAGGTTTTCAGGGAAAATAATATTATACTTGAAAATATATATATAAAAAATTTTAGAAATCAAAGTCAAGGCCGAAATAATGTGACTTCTGATTCACATTAAAGTAATTTTTATACCCTGTGCCCATTTGAAAAATGGGAAAAACAGGGTTAATAACTTTGTCAGAATGTATGTAACAGGCAGAAGGAGGCGTGGCAGACCCCACAAAGTATATATATTCTTGATCAGGGAAACGAGCTGAGTCGATTTAGCCCTGTCTGTCTGTCTGTCTGTCTGTCTGTCTGTCTGTCTGTCTGTCCGTCTGTTTGGATGAACGCGTCGATCTCAGAAACTACAAAAGCTAGAGATGCCGTTTTGGTTGCTATAGATAGGTAGTTATCTTACGCAGATCAAGTTTATTTCGAAAATTGGATGCCACGCCCCCTTGACGCCCAAAAATCAATAAAACACAAACAACCTTATGTTTTTGAACATAAAAAGTTGAATAACAAGCGTAATATTAAACATAGAAGGTTGTTATTTGGAACATAAGCTCTCTTGTATTAGATTTAACTATCCTAAAAAGCGCATTGAAATCGGTTAAGAAACACAGGAGATATATAACTGTCCTGAAAAGCGCATTAAAATCGGCTAATAAACAAAGGAGATATAAGCTTCCTAATATTGCATGCGTTAGATCCAAGCGCAGCCGCTATACGTGTGGGAATAGCGTGCGAGAGGGATGGCAATACCAAGCATGTTGCTTGGCGCTTGAATTGTGCGTATGTTTGAATATTTGAAGTTAGTTAGTTAAATAGCAAGCGTAATATTGAACATAGAATCATATTTGGAACATAAACTACCTCGAAAAGCTGTATTTGCGAGCGCGCAGCGCGAGCTTTGGCACAGGGTATAAGACAGTCGGGCCCGTCCGACTGATCTGCTCCGCCCATTCTGGTTATTTAAATAAATAGAGAATAAAAACATGTTACGCTTTTACATCAGATTGAAGCAATCTTTAAACTTTTAATAAATACCCAAACTTTTATATTTATTTTATTTTATTTATTTAATTTTTTTTAAATATCCTAATACTACAAGTACAGAGAATTTTAAATTGCACCACAAACTGTCTTAAATTTAAACTTAATGATATTGGATTAATTTAATAATAGTAAATTAGTTGTTTTATGTTGGTGTAAAGTTGAAAGCGGAAATTTCATCATTGATGGAAAGAATTGTGTATAAAATATTTAGATAATTCAGTTTTAAAACCCAAAATGTACTTATTTGGCAGCTGATTCCAAATTGTAACATCATATAGGAAGGTAATTAAATCTTGATAATTTGTTTTTCGCAAAATTAAGTTATTTGTTATTCTTGAGTTATTGAATTTTATATTGTCATATAAATATTTTATCATATATAGCTTTGCAAAACACGGAAAAGCGCATTAATTGATGAATTTTAATTTGTATATGGCAATTCATACTTCAAAATAATTCCAAATTACATAATCTTTGTAAATAGTTTCGCCATCGTTTTTTTAGAGTGTGTGCAAGCCAACAAGATGGAAATTGCAACCGTGGCGAGGATTTTGGTGCTTCTTTTTGGGATATTCCGTTTTTATGCCAGCCTAGTCAGAGCATGAAGCGGCATTAGAATAAAAGGCGACATTTTTACGCTAGTCGTTTGCTGTATTGCTGTTGTTTCTCTTGTTGCCTCTTGCCCCCTTGTTGCTGTCGCTTTACATGGTCGTTTAGGTCTGGGCCAAAGTTACAGACACCCAGACACCCGGACCCCCGACCGCACCCTCCTTCCCATCCAACTTGTTTCCGTTCTATGGGTAAAATTTTTTGAAGGCCAACGGCGTTTTTAATTCAGCTTTAGCTTCGTTTGCTGCATTTTCTTTTGCTTTTTTGTCAGTTGTGCAGTTTCTCAGCCAGTATTTGCTGCTGTTGTTGGGCAATAGTTTTGGCCCGTTGTTATCTAACGCGTTTAATTCAAGGCACATCAGCTGCGAAATTAAAGTTTCGCAATTGGAGTCGAAGTGCACAGAGAGAGACACAGGCCAAGCATAACGAGCTCTTTTGATAAATTGTCTATCGCAATGCATGGCAAATTTGGCGTAAAATTTTTGTCACAGTGCATGGCAGCCAATGACTGTGATTACAACGACCTGTCGCAGTGAAAATACCCTCTTTGTCTAGCCAAGTCGCAGTATTTACTACACTTAAAGAAAACTCACGAGCTTACGTAATCGAATCAAGAATTTCCGATGTCAAAAGTTCAATCAAACAGCGAAATTCTTGATCCAAAAACAAAAGACATTATTAAAGGGGATTTTTAAAATTTTATTTAATTTTTTTTAATTTTTATAAACTATTAAGATTAAAATTAAATACGATTTGAAACTAATTTTATTATTCCTTGCACTTAATTTTATCCCGTATTTTGCGTTGATAAAACTAAATTCTTCTCCGATTTGCACTGGAATTGTAGAACATAAGAACGATAATAGAGCTTTAATTTGCAGAACGCATCATGCATCATTATTTTTCTGAGTGTATTTCCACTCGATGTCAACTGCTTCTGCTGCTGCTGCTGCTTCTGCTTTCTATCTTCTTTGTATGCTCTGTTTCGCTTGGGTGCCCAATACTCGGTTATAGCCTGGCTTTGAGTTTTCATATTTACAGTTTGCTTACATAAAAGTCGCTCTTTGATTGCTGTAAATGATACAACATAATTATGAGGCGAACCCTGGCACAAATGATGGCTTGGGTGGGGCCATAAACAAAGGCGCACATACTTATGCCTATACTTATGTAAGTATGTATGTGCATATGTATGGATATGACTCAATTTATGCCTGACAAACTAATAAAGTTTCGGGTCTGGCAATCTCTGGTCCATAAAGTCAGACAATGACAATGCAAAGTTTAAAATCTAAATGTATATAACCCAAAGTTCTAATACATGCGGACGTTATATAAGCTTTTATGTGTGTGCACTGATAAAAAAAATTATTAGGAAAGATTTCAAATAGAATTAGTTTACGATTACCAAAATTGTTAAAAATTTGGCGATTTTATTAAAAATGATCACTCAGAAAATAGTTTACAACACATATACCTTAATTATAATTTTATGAAATTTGTTTATGCTTCAAATAAGAAATAAAATAGATAAAAATCTTATAATTGGATTCGTAAAAATCTCGGTAATTTAAAACGAATTTCAAATTTACAAAGTCATGCTGTTCCTATGCATTTGCCAACTTACTGTTCCCATTACATTCTTCCCAGCACTGTTACCATTAACTGTTACCATAAACTTACTAAAAAGTGTTTCCTTCTTCTTCAACTGAATTTATGAATGGTTCGTATCAATTCACTAATAAACTGTACCCACTATGGAAACTATTATAATAAACTGTTCCCAATAACTGTTCCCACTGAAGGCTTTTTTAACTATTTAATATAAAATAGAAATCTTTTATAATTAAAAAATCTATATAATTATAATATTATAATTGTAATTTAAGCCTGCTCAAATTTGTTTTTTAGTTTGATGTTATTTTGCTCAGTGTATGCGAGCTTATAGAAAAAAGAATTCAGTGTGTGTTGACACACACAATCAAGCAATCAAAATCCGAAAACTTTATACCCATTCATTTAGGTGTAAGAGACCAAACAGTAAACGTCATTGGATCCTAGAAATGTGTAAATATGTATATGTATGCTCGCATACTATATAGTTATGATAGTTTGTGTGTGTGTGTGTGACAGAGGTGGGGGTGGGGGCACCCTGAAGGCATAATCAAACAGAGCAGCGCACACTAATGCAGTTAACAAACTTGCGGAAATACCACGCACACACACACACACATAACCTCTTACATACATACGTAGAAATATGCGTAAAGCAGTCTTAAGTGCTGTTCACACTCATACACACACACACTTACACTCATACTCACACACACAATGATGATGATGTATTGTGTGAGATGTGAATGTGATTAAATTTCCATAGCAGCTCGTCTTTCATGCCAATTTTCCATTAGTGTTGCCTCAGCTCCTCACCTTTCACTTTGTCCTCCGCCTTGTCCAGGATGCACAGACCCAAAACTCAAACACTCTCAAACACTCACACACACACACACACACATACACACGGACATATGCTCTATGTGCTCTGATGTATCCTGTAAGTTGCTCGCGTCAAAAGTGATGATGAATAGTTTGTTTGATGTTACTCTGACCATACTCATGATCTGCAAAAATAACACTCCTCTGTGTGTGTGCGTGTGTATGAGTGTCGTGTGTGTGTGTGTGTGTGGGTATCAGATTTGAATAGGCTTATTAGTGCTGCTTTAAAACAATGGACCAACAAGTCAGGCCATGGGAATCTGACACAATATGTTTCATTTAGCTCAGACTGAGTAATTAATTCGCCTAATCAAGTCTGTTCAAAATTACTCAAGAGTATACTGGGCGTAGGTAAAATATTTAGATTTTAATTACACACATTTTAAGTACGTTGTAGAATTAATTATTATAAAATTATACAAAGAACAGCATGCTCTCCATACATTATGCATGCTTAGTAATTTTATTTATGTTGTACTTTCAATAAGTTTCTATTGGACGCCGATTATCAATTGTTTGTATGTTTAATCTAACCAACTAACGGTATTTTCAGGTGAGCGTATTCGATTACTGATTTCAATGGATAACGTTTGAATTTCAATAGATATTATAGAAACATATGTAATTATTTTAGGCTTGAGCGTTACAAAATAATGTAATCATTCATTTACACAAAAACGAACTGTGGATTAAATTATTATAAAATAAAATAATATTTTTAAAATTCGTTTTTAATTATTGAAACCAATATATTTTCACTATTTTAGACTATCCGCTTTTATTTTCTTGATCATCCCAGCCTTTCTTACTATAACAATTATGCTTACTAAATTGAATTAAAAACTTGTTTATTTATTCTATATTTTATTTATGTAATTTTATATATTCCAGTTAAATAAATAAATAAATTTAATTTAACCTTATTTTATTTGTGTATATTTGACTATTATAATGAATATAAATTTTATTCAACTATTTAAAATTGTTGTTAATTAAATACAAATTATTTAATTTCAATTTAGTACGATTTATTGAACTATTATAATATACATATATTAATTTATACAAATTTTTACTATTGAAATGTAAAACTCTGCTACTTTTCAGAGCTTTTACTATGCAATATTTCCTCAACTTCTGATGGGTTAAGCTCTTATCTGGCTGCAGCTAAGCTGGTGTCTAAATATGTGCTTCAAAACAATTAAATGCTTAGCTCGACAAAAGTCTGCGGTTCGCATTAAATCATCAGTCTGCTGTTGACTACAGCCATTGCCACTTGCATGCTCTCTGCTCCCTGCCCCTTACTCTCTTCCCCTCCCCCATCTTGTGCCAGAAATAAAACCTTCAGTGCTCCATCAGCGCCATGCAAAATAATTTACATAAGCAGCGACCGCAAACTGCATCTCCCAGAGATGAACAAGATAGCAGATGGGGGAGTGAGCGGGATTGTGAGAGAGTGGGAGAGGGGAGCATTGCGCCAGGGGATGTCAAATTAAAGCCAAAGCCCAAACCCAGAAAACCCATGCAGGCAAATCCCTCAACAACGCAACTACAAATGCAACAGAAAAAAAAACAAAGTGTACAAGCAATTGCTCGACTAGCAGATGCCTCGCATTCTCAGAGCAACAAAAATCTTTGCAGATAAATTATAAAATTATGTAAGTAAGCAAGATAAAGGTCGCATATATTTAATAAATCGTTTATTATACGATTTGGGTTGCTTAAAGCATGTTTAGCTTCGTTTTATAGCTGCCACTGCCTGTTAATAAGTTATTATTTTATTACAATCATTTTTATAGACAACCCAGGCATACTTGATATTAAAATTCATGCACTCTGAGAAAAACCTTAGGAAGTTTTGTTGAGGAAAAAGTTGTAATTTTGGGCTTTACTTGGCTTGAAGCATTAAAATTCTGAAAATGTAAATTGAGTATTGGTTTTTTTGTGCTTGAATATATATTTTTATTTTAATTGGAATAATTTAGAATTTAGAAAAATGTATATAATTTTATATAAATAGCATTTTATTAGAACCTTTTGGATGTTATATTTTATATTTGAATATATATTTTTTATTTTAATGGGAATAATTTTGAATTTAGAATAATTTATATAAATTTATATAAATAACATTTTATTAGTACCTTTTGAATATTATTGAAGCAAGCTAATTTCTTTAAAAAAGCATGTACTTGCTTTCCATCAAAAATTAAATATTATGAACATTAATTTTAAAAATCAAGTACCAATTTAAGTTAACAAGTTTTAAATTGCAAATGAAATTTCTATAACTTTTTAAAAGTATACATAATAAATAAATATAGTAAGTAAATGTAATTAATAAGTATTATATATAATATTATATTAAATAAATAAACACTTATTTAAGGAATATTTACAGTTCATAGACATTTAAATAATTTGGAAATTGTCAATTGAATTTTGAATTATTTTAATATTGATGCGTTTTGTTGTTTCGAGTGTAGCTTCAAGTTTGCTCATATATATTTTGTGCTGTGCATTTTTGGGTTCTTTTTTAGTGTCGTTTTTTCTGTGCATTTTGTTAGTGGTTTTTGGTTGTTTTGTTTGGATTTTCGTGCATTCACTTGCGGAATTTCGTTGTTGTTGACTCGGCGACGCATATGAATGTGTATCCCGGGCTTTTCACATCGCCTGTGTGTGTGTGTGTGTGTGTGTGTGTGAGTGTGAGTGTGAGTGTGCATATGTGTTGGCGCATACATAAACAATGACAGCAACACACTCACACACACACACGTAACGAAGAACACATTTTGGTGGCCGTAGACATTGCTGTCCTCCATCTGTTGCCCCCCTTTGGTTAGCTGCCCCTGGCCCACGGGCTGCCCCGGCTTGGTTTATTATGCAAAAGTTATGCAAAGATAAGCAAAACTATGAGCAACGACAGCAGCTTGCTGCCAAAAATAGTATGGCATCGCACCCAGTGCCCACATCCTGCGATTCCCATCACGGTCAAAAGACAGGCGCTGAGCAGCAGGAGAAGCTTCCAGGGTTACCATCACCATCCGAGTTTACCATTTCACATTTACCATTTACCATCTAGCAGTTAGCAGTTGGCACAGTTGGAACAGTTGAAGCTGTTAAAGCAGTTAGTGGCAACTGTTTTATTTTCTTCTGTTCTTTCGGGAAACTCTACAGCTGTTCCCGGGGTTTCCTTTTGGGTGTTTGCCACCGTCGTTCAAGTTAATTGTGCGGCCAAATGCAAAAATCAACTTTTTTTTACAAGTTGTTGGCCCTTGCTTGAGTCGTCGGCACCTCGTGAACCAAATGGACACTTAAACTCTAATCGAAAAACTTTTGTCCATATACAAGTCACTTTAAAATGCGCTTAATTTGATCAGCGTGCGGCGATTGTCGAACCTGAGCTTAGCGCTTACACTATAGTATATACAGATTAACATTATGGCCGGTACTCTTCAGCCAGTTTATAAAGTTCTAACTGCCAACGGACTATACAATTTGTGTGCCTTTCAATTGGCTTTTTGTTTGCGTTTTTTAAATGGTTATAGGAACACCCCTACTGCTTTCTTAATATACTGCGAATGCATGAAGATGTTGGGATAAGCGCAAGAGATACGTGCCCAGCTGTAAAGTTGATGGAAATTTATGAAATTGTTGGGTAAACTTTAGCTAGAGCTGCAATTGAAAATTACAAAGTTGAGGGAGGAATCGGCGGAAATCGAAGTGGCAAATGATATGATATGATAATATTCACGCGTGAATAAACAGCTGATATCCAAGTGTGCCTATGTTTATCAGCCTTTTCAATTTAAATTAACTAGCTCAGAAATAGAGTTTATTTCAAATATTGGATGCAACGCCCATTCCGCCAACAATGCGGGCACCTTGAGCGAAAGTCTCAACTTTCGCTCTTTTTGGCCAAACTCTCGCTTCTAAACTCTCGCTGCCTAACACTTACTACTTAACTCTTGTTGGCCCAACTGTCAATTGACGAATTCTCACTGGCCGAACTCTCGTTGGCCGAACTATCATTGCCCCATCACTCAAAATTCAATTAGTAAAGAGAAAATAAAGTAATTTTTAAAAAATCCCAATGCGATCAAAAATATAAATACTTTGTGGAGTCTGCCACGCACACTTCTCGGCGTTATATCCATTTTTCATTTGCGTCGGTAGTGTCCGACTGGTGCTGACTAGCTTTACCGCTCTTGATTGAAGTAGACACGCATTTAGTGTCTCAATAATTACGGTATAGTATAGACTGCATGGCATATTTGGCATATCGGTGGATGACAGTTGGCCCTACCACTAATATGGCTGTTTGCGGGTATACCTACATATACATATATACCACACACATCTATATAAGTGTGTCTGTATTTCGCACTGTGCATATATGACATTTAAGTTGTCGCTGCTGTTTGTGACATCACATCGAGTGTGCAGTTTTTGAAGAGCATGTGAAAGTCAAGAGGACACTTGAGCTCATGCACACACACCATACACACACACACCCACACACATACACCCTCTCACACAGATGTAGAGTGATAGCGTTTTGTGGCAGCAATCGGCACTTGACGCGACCTGCACCTTGCCACTTGCCACTTGCCACACATGGCGCTTGATGGCTGCCTCCCTCGATGCCTCATCCCCCAGCCAAAACCCGAAAACAACGTAGTTTGGTTCGGTTCAATTGAAAAATTAAGCAGGCACTTTGTCAAAATGTTATTCCAATGGCAGCAGCTTAACCCCAACTCAAGCTGAGATACCCCATTGCCAGCTTTAATTGTAAAACATCTGCGGCTGACATGCAAATGCAAGCAGAAGCAGGAGCAGAAGCATAAGGTTTTTCCTTCTTCCAGAAGGGGCAGAGGAGAGAACCGTACCGTTGTCGCCTGTTTGATGGAGCACACTCGCCCGGCACTTATTACATTGGCATCTGCGTATGGTTTTGTCATTTATTGATGCAAATTTTCGTCACGCTTTTGGCCTTTTTTCAACATTTCGTTTCGGCAGCTTTTCATACCCTGCACTTAATGAAAATGGCTAAGAAAAAGGGTATTGCCACTTTGTGTTTAACAGGTGGAAAGAAGAGGGGCAGAGCCCAAAAAATACATCTATTCTTGATAAGAATGTCCAAATTGTCATTTGGAATAAAAGTTCTCTTTCATTATATTTATCTTTGCTGAAAAACGCATTGAAATCGGTTCACAAACATAGAATTTAATAGAGAATACATAATCCATACTTTGTATCGCTCGCTTTCAGATAGTGCGGTCAAAATGCTTGTTTAAATAATTAGATAAGTAAAGAAGAAGCATTGCTGCAGCACTTTGTATGATATTGCAAAGTGGGGTGCAGGGTATTTTGCTGTCGATTGCGTCCGACTGTAGATTTTAAGATTTTTGTTCTTCCTTTTTTGACGGATTTCGAGTACGGCACTTAATTGACGTCTACGTCGAACACAAGTGCTGCGAGCGCTGATTAGGGTTGCCATTGGCTTTGGTATTGGCATTGCCTTATTGCCGTATGACAGTATGACGGTATGGTTGATGGTTTTGGTGGGTTTTTGGTGGGTTTCGCTAGCTCCGGAGTCCATGTCATTGTCACCGTTGTCAAAACTTTGGCTCTGGCGCAACCTTCATCGTCCCGTTTCAATGGCATTTTGAGGCATTGTAGTAGTATTTTATGGCATTCGCAGAATGGAGTCATCTTTTTTTATTTTGTTGATTGGGCACACGATTGAGTTGACATTAATAGCTACTTGGAAGTGTCAGCGTTAGCAGACAAATGACAAACAATACCACCGATAAGCAATCAAAATTGCCCCCTAATGCGGCTTAACCATAAGTAGTCTGTGCGGAAATTAAACTGTTAACCAATCCATCAATTAGCATATGAAAATCCCAACTGAGATAAATCAACTGCCCAATCGGCTGTCTAATTGTTTGGTGTACAGTGTGACAGTCGAGTGTGCTGTGAAAGTTCTGACTGCGCAAACTTCAGAAAGTATAACTTAATTTAAGCGAGATGCTTCAATTAGTTAGATGCACTTTATGAAACACTCAAAGGGCCAACTTCTAGTCAAAGAAACACGTCTGCATATGTTTCAGAAAGACAAATATCAGATGTCAAATAAATGTGACTAAGTAAAGTGAAAGGCGTACACAGAAAAATATCAAGTATTTGCTACAGAAAACTAGGTGTGCAAGTTTTCTCATTCAAGAACTACTCAGTAGTTAAAGTTTATGGAAAATCCCCGAATTTGAATCATGCTGAAATTATATTTAACATACTAGTCTACATCTTCAGTGTAGTATGTATAACATAAAATGAAATTGAAAAGTAGCAAAAACAAACATATAGAATTATACTATATTTGTAATAAAGTATTGTCTAAAATTTTGGCCCTTGATAGACCTACATTTTTATCTAATCTATGATCATCTATGGAGATCTATGATTTATATATAAATAAATTTTGAATTTAGAAATGTGCCAATTATCCTTTTAATAATAAACTATAAATTAAAAGTCAATTATTTATTAAAAGAATATTGAAATATGAGATAACTGGAGGCCATAAAGGAGCATGATATAAATATAAGTTAGATATTTAATTTTATCTTATATCTAGCTGTCAATAGTAATGAAATAGCTATAATGAATTATTGTATATTAATTAATACAGCTTATTATTCTATAATAGTTATAGTTATACTGTATTCTCTTTAATATATAACATTCATTAAGAAAAAATGTCTAAGTTTGGGCTTTCCACAGACTTCCTTTAATTTCAGCTTTTGATGACAAACGAGCTTGCTGTTGGGATATAAAAGAAAGCTGCAATGAAAACAGGGCATAAAATTTGTTGAAATTTCTACTTAAACAATTTGGGAATACTTTAAGAATAGCTCACAAATATACCCTATATTCTAACAAATTGGACTTTTTGTGTGGTATTTATCTGGAAGAGGACATCAGTTCATGGGCTGCTTTGTGGGCGTTGCTTGTCAAATGATAATGCTGCATAGCATGCCAGGAGTATGCTCAAGCTCATCATCATCATTATTAGCTTTATCAACGTCATCATCATCAGCAATGTCTGCATCCGCAGTGGTGCAGCTTGTGGGCGTTTGACAGGAGTGGCAAACTCTTGCATTCTATGTGATCTACATGGCAAATGGCAAGATGCATCTACTATGCCTCTACGACATCAGCTTCAGCTTCAGCTTCAGATTCAACTTCAACTTGAACTAAGCTAGCTGCCAGTCCAATGTGGGCGTACTGCTTGGCTACAGATTCTTCTACATCTGCTACATCTTCTGCTTTATTCTTTCGCTCTTGTTGGGCAGTTTTATTTTATACTTTTTGTCACAACCGTGGCGCGCCTTGTTCGCATTGCATTCGTAGTCAGCATCGTGTGCTGTGGCAATTCAGTTTGCTGTCGCTTTATTTTTATTTAATTAACTTCATTGCAATGCCAGCAGAGGACAGGGCAGAGCCGAACAAACCCAGGACAGACCCAGGACAGCCAACCTGTGTAGAGTTGTTCCCCCTCTCCACAAACCTCGCTCTGCCCACATGCAAAGCTACATACACGCTCTGGCTGTTGTTGCCTGTCGCACTCGTCGTTTCAGCACCTTGACAATGACTTATTGTCGCTCCCAAAAAGCCGGAGCAAGTCGTAGTCTCAGTTGAAGTTAAAGTTGTGGCAAGGTGAGGACAGGCAATGGAAAGGGGAACAGTTCATTGGCAATTCTTTCAGTAAAGTGGCCTGGGTTTGGCGTGGGCTTCGTCGTCTTCATGTGGGCCAATATTGAATGTAAATCAATTTATTTCGCTTGAAGTTGTAGCTGTATCTGCAGCTGAAACTCAACTCGAGCGAAGGTCACCTGGGACAACTGCCAAAAATGTTGCTGCTCAAATTTGTAGTTGATGCTGGCCTCAACTTCCTGTGGGGCATAACATTGCCAATGCACATCGTGTCCCTGGCATCGTATTCATGACGCTGCACAGCATTTAAGTGTATCCAAGGGAGCTGTAATTATAATAACCAACCAACCAAGTAACCAAGTAACCAGACAACCAGACAACCGGACAGCCAGACAGCCAAACTCCAACTAAGTTTAGAGTCTGAGACACAGTTTCAGTCGCAGTCGCCTTCTCAGTGGCTTCTATTTCGCAGAGCGCACAGTGAAAACCGCAAAGTCATCTCCGGTTTATTTACTGGCTAGCGGAGAGCAGCTAAAGATGAGCGCAAATAAAAAACAAAAGAAGCCAGTAAGGGCGGAGCGGATCAGTCGGGCGTAAAGCTGCTATCGGAGGTTACCGACAATAGCAGACACTCTACTTTGTGTTATCATCATTTCTGCGCCACTGCTTCACACACAGGTCCACACAAGTCCATCAAATTGTCTATTACATATCTTCGATGTTTTTTATCTGATCGTAATGTAATTTACAGCATAAATGAAATTAATATGCCAAATTACAAGTCTGGAACCCCAAAATTGCAGTGTTAGCTTTTGTTTAGCGGGTTATGGAAGGGAAGTATCAAAATTATAAAGCGAAATTAATGAGCGTACTTATTAGGAGAACCTACTCAAAACAGACAGACAAGAGGCAGACGGACAGATGGATAGATAGACGGAGTTGCCTATATCGACTCGGCTGGTTGTCCTGATCACAAAAATATATATATACCACGATTCCTTCGGGGTGTTCATTCGCAACAACTTAATAAACCCTTTTGTTCTTTTTTAAAGCACAGGGTCCAAAAGCAAAAAAAAAGTGAAGCCGCATGAATATCCAATTGTAAGCCTGAGCCCAAAGGTACATAAAACAAAAGCCAAGAGCCAAAACTGCGTCTTCTGCTTCTTCCCTCGCTCGCTTCGGCAGTGTCCAGTACGATACATCGAATTTAATTTCCTGTCAAAATCGACGATGTTGCTGCTGCTGCTGCTGCTGTTGCGGTGTAAGGCATTCATGCGTTAAGAATCTGCCTGGTTGCCGTTGGCCAAGTTAATTTTGCGGCTTTAAGCGCTCCGTCTTTATGGAATTTCAATTTGAGAGACTCGGTCGAGGCAGCAGTCTGCATGAATGAAATTTACTTGCAATTAGCCAGGCCTCAGCCTCAGTCTCAGTCTCAGCCTGAGCCTCAGTCTCAAATGCAACTGCCATCGGCAGCAACTGCCACACATGGCACGTGATCGAAGAACCTCTGGCAGAAGGCCTTTTTGTCGATTATGTGACGGGCGACACTTGCAAGTTCAAGGCGAGGCCTGTGGCATGTGTCAGCCTCATATATTTTGGCCAACTGGCGCCTTACGACCTTATTAGGCAGCTCCCAACTGACATGTGTTCATATTTTAGCTCTGGCACTTTATTTTTAAGGCAAAGACATCGGCATATTGATAACATTTAGCTTTGTTGGGCTTGGGGTCAGCAGCCAAATCCTTTAACTGGTCTCAGCTATTTTTATTATAGTCTCAGCATGGCCATAATTTACTTGAAAAATCGCTCTAAAAAACTGCCAAAGGCTAACAAATGTGCCAGCATTTTTGTGCGTCTAAGACTTTGACAAACTGTACAGAAAATCTCATAAAAATAAATGGAAAACGATTTCAGTTTGACGCAACATGTGTAATTAATAGACTAGAGGCATTGCGACCCAAATCATACCCCAACTTACGAGCGTATGCAATCTGAGTACACACACACACACACACACACACACACACACACACACACACACACACACACTCATACGCGTACTTGGCCCACGCGGCGTATGATGAATGCGAGCTCGTAAAGCTCGCAGCGCCGAAAGTCTTTTGATACCAAGGTGTCTATTGTATTATTTAACGGATTTCGGGCAACATCCAATACTCGAGTCCCATAGAGCACCATAAAATAGGCGACTATTCTTACCACTCCCCCGTGCTTAAGTCTTCTCATCTCACACACACACACCCACACACACACACAAGTGCGACACATGTCCTTGTAAGGCTTTGGCTTAGCCCAGCCGAAAATAGCCCAAAATGAAGGCGAATGTGCTTGTTTCTCCAAGTGTGTCACTGTCACACTCGACGGTATGGAACAACAGAAACAACAGCTACAACATCAGCAACAAACAATGTCCAGATACAGCAGGGAATGTCAGGTGTATTATAGAATATTTAATACCCTTGGAATGATTGAAACCATTGCACAACTGCTGGAAGTTTAAGCAAGATTTATAAAATGTTTAATTACATGTAGAATCTCATTGGCTGGTGCTTCTAACATATATTTAAGTAAAAATTATATTTTTAACTAGCCGATCACTCGAATGTAGAATAACCTGTATACTTTTTTCTACCGTGTACCCATTAAAAATGGATAAAAACAGTGCTTATAATTTTGGTTTCAATTAATTTAATTTTATTATTATACAGCTAATATTAAATTATAAATATGTTAAATTAAATTGCATGAAAAATTTCTATTGCGGCAACTTGTATAATAAAATAAAATCTAAATATTATACGAAATTGATAAAGTAAGATTATATATCTCCGAAATTCAATATATAACGAAAAATTGTTGAGAGGAAGTTGTGAAATATTTATTTGAATTATATTATTATTATAATCTGCTGCTCTTCTTTTCTTTAAATAAAATATATTTATATTTTAATTTACATTTATTACATGTTATATTTATATAAATATGTATTTTTATTTTCACTTAACACTTTGTCTATAATTAAACACTTACTTATTTTACTCCCTTAAAAAAATATTTTTTTTAAATAATTATTATTTAATGTAATTTTTATATCATATTCATTGTTGCTTTTATTATTATATCTTATAGGTCCTTTGTACTTGTAGCATTAGAAAATTCTCCAGTAATGAATTAATAAACAAATAGTCACCTACTTTTTCACTAAGAATATCTATTAGATATTTATTTTATGTATCGTAAAGTGTGATTTGCATAATCTAGCTTATCCTTTAGCTGCTATTTGGCTATTTGGCTAATCAGCGAGAACTGCAGCTCAGTTGCATTCCCCATTGTCTGCTCGGCATGCCCGAATCTGCTTTTGGCCAAAGCAGCAACTAGTCAAACACAAGCTGCCACGAGAGATGGGGACAAAGAGCGACGGAAGAGGGGTGAGAGAGAGGGTGGAGGGGAGAGGGGGAGCTAGCGAGAGTGAGAGTAGCTGAGCCTGTTATGTAGCCAACTACTCGAGTGTTTGTTATCTGACGCTTTTGCTGTTTCGCTGTTGCCATTGTAGTTGTTGTTGTTGCTGTTATTTGTGTGTTGTTGTTGTTGGGTCATGCAAGGACATGTTTGTAGGCTGCAGACTGTTTCGGCTGGCAGCTGCGTTCACGCAAATAGAAAAGATACTCAAGGCACTCATTTGAACGAGACGACGCACACACGAAACTGTTACGTGATGAGTGCGCGTCATGCGGGCCTTCATGCCCCAACCACAACAGAGACGCACACGTAGACCACAGACAGAGGGAGGGGAAGGGGAGGAGAGCGGGATGACTGGAGAGATAGGGAAAGAGGGCATCCGGTCTGCGCAGAGTTCAGTTAAAGGCAACAGCCGACTATGGGGCAATACATTGAAATTTTGACATAAATAATTGATTAATTAGTTGATGCGGTTTTAAATATTTAGGTAAAATTGAAATAATTTTAGAAAATTTACGGAATACCCTTAGTTTCACTTAGTCTTGCTTTCAAAGTTTGCTGATTCAGGGAAGCCTTAAGTTTAATATTAGCCTTAAAAATATGGACGGCGCAGATCAGCCGAACGAAAGGCTATAGTCGGGGGTAACCGACAGTAGGAGACTTTACTTTAAGTGTATGCACTTGCTAATATGCAAGGCACATCACCCACCCCCCCCCCCCCCCGACCTGATTAAGAATTTATATAGTTTGTGGGGTCTGCCACGCCTCCTTCTGGGTGTTACACACATTTGCTTTTAGCACTAGATTAATAAACCCTTTTTACTTTTTAAAAGTGAAGGGTCTAAATATGCCGGCTACTTTTGTGGCAACCCAAAGAGGAGAAGGGAGTGGCAATAATTTGTTTTTTCCAAATTACATTATAGTCTCTGGAACATTCGTCTAAAATTGTAATGCCAAAATATTGGACCTTTTGCCCATAGTGCAGCGAGAGGCACAAAACAGCCATCAGTGGGTGTTTAAGCCGAGTTGCCTGATGTCCGCAATGAGATTTAAATAGAATCAAATTAGTGTGCCATTTGCCAATGGCATCGCCCTGCTCATTTGCCCATTTGCCATTTGATTCACTCGTTCGAACTGGGGAATTTGTTACAGTGTACGCTCTGCTCTGCTCTGCTTTGCTCTGATCCGGTTCAATGTACGACGCATTGAGGCATTGTTTGTTTTGCAGCTTAAAACGCTTACCGAAAACATAAATCCGCCTACATAGAGACGACACCGTCACCGGCGTACGTCGACATTTCATTTGCCTTTGTCAACGCTTTTTTTGTTGCCTTTTCAGTCAGCTGCACAAACAGGTAACACAGAGGGCCAAGAGCTGCCATAGCACAGGCTAGAGAGCAAAGCAGCAGCAGCAGCAGCAGCAGAAGCAGAGCAACATGTAACGGCATTGACAGTTTGAGCTTAAAAATCCAATTAGTCTTTGATTTGCATACAAACATACAAAGCAGCTGAGGGGGAGGCGAAGGCAGGGACAGACAAACAAACAGACAGACAGACAGACGGAGAGACAGGCGGAGAGACAGATAGACAAACAGACGGAGAGACAGCGGGACAGACGGGCAGGACAGACACACAGTCTAAATAGAAAGTCGCAGCATTTCTTGCTAAATATTTTAAGACCTACATTCGCATTCAGAATCGGCCAGGTTTACCGAGCATCTAAAGCTTAAGAGACAGCCACAAGCAGCAGGGAGCGACAGAGAAGGACTGCGAACAGTGCTGGCAGTTTGGCCGGTTTTAGACTAGATTTTTAGCATATTTCAAAATGGAAAAGCTTATATAATATATTTCGCAAATTCCCTATAAATCTTGAATTTTTTTAAGTTTTAAATAATTTGCAATTCTTATCGGGAATATAAACATATTTGTGGTAAATAAATACATAGAATATAACATTAATTTTATGATTTTTTGGTATAAATAAATCTATAATTTGTTGAATTCTTATGAATTTAAATTTGTCCCATACTTTAGTTAAATATGCAAGTATTGCAGCTATTTTTAGCCCTTTTTTATTTAAATCAAAATATAGCTTACGCGTATGCATAAAATCTGGCAGCACTGGCTGGCAGAGAGAATTTGAAGAACGTTGAATATAGAATGTAATAGGGATAAGCGAGAGGCGTGAGACGGGAGACCAGAGAAGAGAAGAGAGAAGGAGAAGAGAAGAGTGAGACGGGGGGCTTCTGCAGCCCGCACCACAATAGACAATTGGATTTTTGCGGTTTCTAATCCAATTTATTTCGTCTTAAATACGAAAACCTGCCAGCTACTGCTTAATGTCCTGATGTTGTTTGTTGTTGTTTTTATTGTTTGTTGTCGTTGTTGTTGACTGTTGTATATGCTACAAAGTATCCTGTTTTTGGGTGCGGTTCAATGTAATTTAATGGCTGGCAACGGTCAGAGCACACACACACACACATACACATAAAACATACACACATTAGTATTTTATGCATACACGTTAAGTCGGAAAGCTAAGCTCTATAGCACACACACACACCCAGCATGAGAGAGTGTGAGTGAGTGAGTGGAGAGGGGGAGGGAGCGGGGGAGGCTGTCTCACCTGCTCACTCAAATTGCCGACGACAGCTCTCAGCAAACTAATTTAAATATTTCAACAATTAAAGAGTCCAGGCAATTAAAATAAACCAAACACCCAAAGCGCCACCACAGCTCAAACACTACAAGCACAACAACAGCTACAACACTACAAACACAACAACAACAACAACAAGAAAAACAACAACAACAACGACAACAGGAAAAACAACCACAAGAGCTGAAAATGGATTTTGTGAATTTCTATGCGACTTGAGGTGGACGCACAGGTAGATACACTATGCTGCAAATCTTAATTAAATTAATTAACTATAATCAATTGCGATTAATTTTTTAATTAAATAATTTTATTGATTAATTTCTCTCCACTCTTTAATTATTTAATTAGTAAATCTATTATATCCTTGAAGTTTAACTGATTTATTTATTCAATAATAATAATATTAATAATATAAATCCATTTGCATTGATAATAAAATATGTGTAATGAAAATAATAATTATTGAAATATAATTAATACTTTATTAATTAAAATTTAATTGTTGCTTATTTTTTATTTACCATTTATTGCAAGTATTTTTGACTAGCTGAAGGCCATAAAGAAGTCATGCTATAAATCTAAGTTAGGTATCTAGTCTTAACTTTTATCTAGCTGTCAATAATGATAATAATAATAATAATACTTTTTATATGTTATTGTTTATATTATTTATTAAATTTAAATTTAAATGTATTTTTCTATGTATAATAGATAGATTCGGTATATATTTCGTAGTAAAATTCACAACAATTCTAGGCTCAAACAGTTGCTTTTACTTTATCTCTCTGTCTCCCTCTCGCTCTCTCTCTCTCTCTCTCTCTCTCTCCCTCTCTCTCTCTCTCTCTCTCTCTCTTTGCTGTGGCAATTATTAGCTTGACTGTATTACTTCCGACATGTTCCATTCACACATTCAGCTGTACTTCCTTATACCCTTACGTATTGTCAGGGCCTAACAATCAACACCGTGTGACTAACGTTTGCATTGCTTTTTCCTAGCTCTCTCTTTCTGACAATCGCTCTCTCTCTTTCTCCAGCAATTGGCCATCGCTCATAGTGTGTGTGTGTGTGTGTGTTGTGGCGCTGTTTGTTGTGGACAACGTTCAATCAATGTCAGCGTCGTTGTCATTCTGCTGCCTGATCCCAGTGCACCTCTCTCGCTTTCTCCATCTATCGCTCTCTCGCTCTCTTGCTCTCTAGCTCTCTTGCTCTCTAGCTCTTTGGCTGTTGCCGCTCTTTGTCTTGGCTGTGACACTGGCCAACCGCCGGCACATTTACCTACCATAATTTCCAGCTCAAAGCTGGCGACAAACAGTTATTCCATCAGCTGCTGACTCCGATGCGGATGCGGATGCGGATGCGAATACGAGCATGCGAATATGGCTGTAACTGTAGCTAAGCCGGGTTTCCTTTGGGCTGACATTGAGCGTGCCAAATTCGGCACAATGCTGGAACAATTGGCGTTCACTCAGCGATTATAGCCTCGCCTCGCCGGCCACGCCCCCCTTGCCGCCCCAGCAGTTGGGCTCCAGCGACTGTCAATATCACACGCAGAGCTGGACACATGAACGACACATTGACACATGGCGTACAAAGGCAAAGACACAAACACACACACACTCACACACACACACACACACACACACACACACACACACACACAGAGACAACATATTCTCTTGGTCTCTAATGCTGTCTTGCCGTCTCCTTCACTTGTGTGTGGATGTATTAAGTGGAAACACCTTGTAAAATGGCTGACAGGTGTTAGAAGACTTTGCAAGATTTATGCGCTGACATTAACATGAATATGTATTAGTGTGACAGCATTGCAGCCGCATGTGTGTGCGTGTGTGTGTGGGTTGGTCGCCCCGGCAGTTAAAGGATAACAGCGCATTAAGTTAAGCATTACAACAACGGCAACAATTCACAGAGTCGGGCCAGGACACGCTGTGGTTGCAACAATTAAACTTTATTTGCTGCGCCCACATATACATATACACTCTCTCTCACACACACTAAGGCAGTGACACACGCAGTTAGTCAGGCAGAGAGACAGACGGACAGACAGAGCGACATAAACATGGCATGTGTGTGTATTTATAGCCGCTCCGACTTGCCACAAAATTAAATAAAAGCAAAAGTCAACAAGGAACATAGATTTGCTTGCTTACCTGCTTGCTTGCCTCTGCTTTCTGGCCAGGTAAACAGCAAATATCACAACAACAACAACAACAGTAACAACAACGTGTCAGCCATCATCGTTATAACGGACAACAGACCCAAAGAGACACGCGGCCAACTCAACTCAACTGGACTTAAAGCGCCGCCCAGGCCGACATCCCAGGCTCAGCCTTAGCTGCCCTGGCGATGGCAGCGTGAGTCACGAGCTAATTTGCAAATTAATACAAAATATCACAATGAAATCCTTGTTTTTATTTATTTTCTTGTAATGTGTAATTTGATATAATTAATTTAATCTCATTTCAGCAACGAAAAGCAAAACTAAAGCATACTTTCAGGCGCAGACTTAATGCAGACTGCAGGCATGATATATTTATTAAAATAGTTGTGGTATTCATATATTTTTTATTTTCATGTATTTATTTTTGTAAATGTTTGTTATTAATAATATCAGTTAATTTATGTACCTAGTTACATGCTTTCAATAAGTCAGTCCATTATTTGATTAAGAAAATTCGTATACAGAATTTAATGTGGTTTTTGCACTGTAATTCTTTATATTTCTCTTTTATTGCAGTTTAATTTTTAGTTAATTTATACAAGTAATTTTATTCATTCTATTTATTTAACACATTTTAATTATATATTATAATTATGTTATTATATTATTTATATTATTTTAGTTATATTTTATGTTTCATTTATATTATTATTTACATATTTTGTTGTAACGTATTTATAGTAATAGTAAAAAACAAACTATTTAATATAAATTATTTAAAATTGTTTTGATAGACAATAATAAATATTAAGAAAAATTAAATAAAAATATTTCAAGGGGGATTTTTTTATTTATTATGGATATTTATAATATATACAATTGTGCCTTATTGTATTTTTTTTATTTGAAAAAAGCTCTTTAAATTCATGTGCAAGAGCCACAGCTCAAAAGATTAGCGTATTAATTTCCTTTGCAACTCCAAAGCACTTTTATTTAATGCCTGGCATAGGATATTAATACATTAATTAATTACTTATTGGCTTTGCCTTTAAACACAACTGCAAAGTGCGAGAAAATTAAACTAAATTTGTCTGTGCATCTCTAGCTCCAACTGTTTCGATTGTTGCGGCGTCCCGCAGTCAGATTGCTGCTGTCAGCCATTTTAGTTTGTGTGATGGTGTGCGTGCGTATGCGAGTGTGTGTGTGTGTGTGTGTTGTGGCTGTTACTGTTGCTGGTGCCTGGCTTTGCTTGCCTCATTATGATTGTCAAAGTGACGGACTGGTCATGCAAAGGTAAACACAAAATGTGTAAATACAAAGGCATATATCAAGGATATATGTCGGTGTCACCATTTCTCTATTTACCAACCCCCCCCTCCCCTATCTCTATACTACCCGTTTCTTACTATGCCCCACCCCATCCCTCTGCTCATAACTATGCTCTTTCTTCTGTCGTGCACCTGCTATGTTGGCATTGTAATTATCATTGCGACACTAAATATTTGTTGTTTGCTTAAGTGCTTTTGTACTGTACGCCAGATAGATGTACGGACAGTCGGACAATCGGACAGTCGGATGGACGGACGTACTTTGAGCCTGGCTAGGCAGTCAAATCAATAAGCAGGCTAACAGCTTTAGTTACCTGTACTCAACAGAGCTGAGCCGAGCTGAGCCTCTGCGATATCAGTGCATACTTTATGGCTTTAAGGCCGGAAATTGCTTTTTATGCGCCTTTAAGTAGGCAAAACGATTCATTTTTATGTCATTTTACTGTCGTCGCCGGTGTGTGCCATCTCTGTCCTTAGTCCGGGATGCTTCCCATCCGTCCGTAGGTTCGTCGTCATTCATTATTTGCACTTTTTTTCGTGTTTTGTTTCAAGCTTCTTTCACGTTCGCAATTCTCGTCAAGCTCATGAATTTTTTATTATGTTTTTCCGGCTTTACAGCATTTGGGAGCCCGCCCACAGCCCCTCCCGCATCACTCCGCCATTGTTGTCCCACTCACACCCATTTTCGGTTGTTGTTTTCATTTTTAAATTATTAAATTTTATTGGCGTATCATTTTTTATGTGCGACCGCTGCTGAAACATTATATTTCGATTAGCACCTGTTTGTTGCTCTGCCTCGTCGCGCTTTTCACTTTTCACGGCTGCAAAGCCCGCCCAACGCCCACCACAGAGCTAGGGAAAGAGAGAGGGAAAGTGTGCGACAGAGAGAGAGAGAGTGAGAGTGCCTGTTTTTTTAGGTCTTGTTCTGGCATTGTTTGCGGCTTTGCTCCAAATTCTCTAGCCTTCGATCACAGCAGACGACGTCGCACCTGCCCAGACAACAGGTGCTCCCCCCTTCTGTAGTATTGCTGCCCCTCGCCCTTCACTTGTATACATCATTATCGTCGTTAGCTTTTATTGCACAACGTCTTAGTTGAAATTTCATCGGCTCATAAATAGAGGCTCGTTCTGATTTCCACTAAATTAAATGCGATTTGCGGCAAGCGAACCGTGCAGCAGACGCAAAATTTACAGCTTTAGTCGAAAGTACAGCTGGCAGTACCTACACTCGGAAAAACAAAAAGTAAATCTTTCCATAAAATAATGCTCTTAAATGTAACTTGCTTTGTTCTGGAAATCAGAAGAGAATCAAATAAATTAAGGCAATATTGAGCTTAACTTAACTTTAATTAAATTCCGAATCGTCTCATGTGTAAATCTTTATATTCTCGATTCAACTACGAAAACTCTTGATTTCTCGCAGTGTAGCCAAGTTCTTTGGCAATATACAATTATAAATATATACGCAAAGTTGTGTAGCTTTGTGAAATAAAATAGAATTTCAAATTGCATGCAAATTAAGCCTGCATTAAAACTCATTTCATAACATTCATGACTAAACTACGATTACAGATGGAATTACCACAATTCCTTTGCTCTACAAATTATGGCCATAACTATCCATAATATGTATACATATTGTGCTAGGTAAATATGTAGATCGGGTGCAGCTGATTGCAGTCTAATTAACTATATTGTAGCATAGGGATTTATGATTTGAGCTGCGGATTACCAGCTAATGCTTTCAATTATTTACAAATTAGAAAAATGCTTTTCATAAGCTCTAAATATGCGCAGAAATTTATTGCGAGGCAAACAATGTTAACAAGCATTAAGAGATTTAATAACGCAACACAACAGTCGAATGCACTCAACCAAAAGCAAACAGATAATCAGTGAAGAGAGCCAAAAATATTCAACATGGAATACTGTTATTCAGAATATATACACTATTATATATATCTATCCCGAAGTCGGCATTAAAATAGGTTTGTAAACACCAAAATTATTGGAGAAACAATATTACAGGCTTTTTCTGGTTCCTTCTCTGAGCTTGTATAAATTATTATATATTATAAGTATATAAATATAAATTTACCAAAATATAGCTTCTAAATATCTGTTTCCAAAGTTAAAAAATTCTTTGCAATTTTATCTAAGTATTTTTTTTGTTTAGTTGGAATCAGTCGCATATACCCAAAGATAATTTTTGAAGTCTTCAATTACTGCTGCCTCCGATGTGCATAAAAAAGTCATACCTCGCATAAGCTGATTTACTTCAAGTGCAGGCAAATGCTTTCAGGATGTTTTGAAATTGCAGCTGCAATTGACTGAGAAATTTGCAGTTCAAGTGAATATTCAATGGCTGTTATCGTTGCTGTCTTCAGTGAAATCTTCCCCAGGGAATAAGGCAAGAAACGATTGAAGTTGCTGTTGTTGAGTCTGATGCTGTTGTTGTGGCTGATGTTGATGTTGTTGTTGTCAGGTTGCCTTCAACAACTGCAGCTCAATGGCAGCTAATTAATGTGGCGACATAATGAACGCAGTACGTGGGGCGTATGGGGTATGCAGAGCCTGCCACCTGGGTGGGCTGCAGGGAAGGGGAAATGTCCTGCACGGCCGAGCAGTTAATATACTGTCAATGGTTGTTGTGTCTGCGTGTGTGCGTGAGAGAGAGGGGAGGGGGAGAGTTTGCGGTAAGCGGCATTGAATGATGCCATTTAAATTGATTTCGTTGGCTCACGATTGACATTTGGGTGCGTATTCCTTGGCATGGAATGCTGCCAACAGCTCTGTCATCATTCGGCTATACGTATTTTAATTGAATAAACAACAAAAAAGAGAAAGAGAAAAATATTTGGACGGGGCAGATCATTTAGACGAGCTCGACTGTAGAATACCCTTTACCCTACATTTAAAAAATAATTTTATAAAGTGTCGCGGTGAATAGCAGCAATGCTTCTTCTTCTTACTTTTTTTTATGTAAGTCTGCTGTTTACGGTGGTAAATTATGTTGTTAATAACTCCCGTGTTTATTACTTGATTTCAATGCGCTTTTAGGATAGTAAAATATAATAAAAATAATAAAAAAAAATACGACATTATGAGGGTTTTATTGATTTTGGGGCGTAAAGGGGGCGTGGCGTCTAAGATTTACTTACAAACTTCATCTGCGTTTTGAATACACCTACCTATAGCAAATTACAGCTCTAGATCTTGTAGTGTGTGAGATCGACGCACGGCCGGACAGACAGACAGACATGGCTATATCGACTCAGCTCGTCATTCTGATCAAGAATATATATATTTTTTGGGTTCTTCCACGCCTCCTTCTGTCTGTTACATACATTCTGACAAAGTTATCAACCCTGTCTTTCTCATTTTTTAATTGGTACAGGGTATAGAAATTATGCGTCTGCTGCTGTTGATGTTGCTGCAATCACCCTGAAGACAAACAACACTCAATGTCAATTAAATGGGAATTTTAATTAGCGCAAGTCTTTTGGAATGACGTCACAGCACGCGGTTAACGCCACGACATGGCCAATAAAGAGACCCCGATTGGAATGTGAAAAACGCAGGAAATCGAGCAGCTTCTCCAATTGCAGCCAGCCAATTGTGCAGTTTACCTGCGTAATGAAAAACTAATTGTAGAAATAGTTACAGGGAATGTATCTCTATATCCATGTTTATCTGCATGTGCATAAATATTTAATATATTATATCCTTTGTTTCTGTGTGTAATGGAGCCTATGCAATCATAATTGTTTGCCGTAAATAATGCGGTTGCTTTGCGTACTCAAGCATGAATGCGTTGAGGGCTTTGTTCTGTGCAAATAACTGCTTAAAGGTAGGCATTTAAAAGTAACTTAAAGATACAGCAACTGGCATTTAGCTACAAAAGTATCTGAAGTTTCCTTAGAGTGTATATTGCTTTAAAGTTCAAAAACTATAGGGCACAACCGGCATAAAGATTGAAAAGTATCTCCAAGTTTACGTGGGATAGAGTAACTAAATTTCAGATGTAGCATAAGAATGGAAAATTATTTGCAGATTGTAGGGAGTATCAACAGGTCTTAAATATCTACAGTTTCTTGAGAATATCTAGCATTTAAATATATCTAAGATATATCAATTATTTAGTAAATATACATAGGTATTTAAAAAGGAAAGAAGTAGCAATAGGATGATATAAAATATAAAAGAAATACATACATAAAAATGAAAATGCAAAAATATCTGCTGATTGTAGGGAAAATCTGCTTCTATTTTGTATCTACAGATTGCTAGAAGTATCTTCTGTTTTAAAATACATTAACCTAATGCATATACTAGCGTAGAAATACAAAATTATCTGCATCATCTACATAGTAACTATAAGATGCACACGTTAGAAGAGCATACGATAGTATTTGCACTTTGTGTAGAGTATCTGCAGCTCAGATACCGGAGCTATCTTAAAGATTCTTCTTTGTGAAGTAACTAGAAAATACATTAATTTGCTGATGTAGGTGAAATATCTAGCTTTAAAATACAAGAGTATCTGATGATTGTAGTTAGTATCTTTTTTTATGATTTAAAAGTATCTGCTTATTGTATCTACACATTAAAGAAAGTATCTGCTGCTTTCAGATACATCAACTTAATGCTAACTTTCAGATATATCCTTAAGACGCAAAAGTATCCGCTGTTTGTAGAAAATATCTACTTCTAAAAAATAAATCAATTTGATGTCAGAGCTAGCCCAAGGATGCAGAAGAATCAATTCGCTGCAGGCGTTAAGCATAGATACAAATGTATCTGCAGTCGTAGTTGTTACAAATAATAAAATTTGACAGTGTGCAGCATTTGTTTGCAATATGCATAACGTAGAAAATAAAGTAAACTAGTTACTGAAGAGCTTTGCAAACGTCAATATCAATTATATAGCGCTTGGGCATTGATTCGATTGCGAAAAATTTGCAATATCAATTATAGATATGCTTGGGCAAATGCATTTCCCATACATTGTAGATACGCTATCTATTCATATATAAATGTAGCATAAAAAAATGCACATTCACGCCAGCTGGGAGAGTGGACTGATGGACATGGAGGAGACGGGGGAATAGCAAGAGGGGGGTGTGAAGTGCTGACAATGGCTGTGCATCCGGCACTTCATTTGTTTAAACAGTAAGTTTATCAATTTCGCCCGCAAGTTTCGTGCAGTTTTCACACTTCGTATTTTACGCTTTTCATCTGTCTGCTCGTGTGTGTAAATAAATAAAAATTTCAAATTCAAATTTTCGCAGATTGCCAGAGTTGGACGGGAGAGCAGGGCAGGGGAGAAGGGTTAGCAGCTTGTCAAATATAGATATGAGTAGGAGAAGCAGCTACGGATGGACTAGTTACAGCCCCTTTCCTCCCCCTTTGCTCTGCTGCTGCTGTGGTCCTGGGTTCTGTGTTCTGTTTGATTTCATCATTTGACGTCTGACAATTTGCCGGCCGCTTGCCGAGCTTTTGGGGCTTTGGCATTAGTTTGGCATGTAGTTGACTCAATTCCCCATTGCATTGCCGTGTGAAAATTCAGCGCCATGATTTTTGTAATTTGATTTGCAGATTTTCGCCAGGCGACATAGGGACGGAGTGAGGGGATCCGGAGGGAGGGAGTTATGCAGGAACCACGCACGGAATATGACGACACGTATCGACACATCAAATAAATTGCTCGCTGCCTCTTTTCGAATTCCCAATGATGAGCTTCCACTATTCGAATTCTGGCAGCCCTGGCCCTGCTCCTACTCATCCCTTTCCCTTTTCCTCCTCCTCCTGACCCAACTCCTGCTCATCCAGGTTCATCTGCAACTGTCACTGCGTCTGGTCTAGCCAGGCCTGGGACTTGGTTGCGTTAGTTGAGTGCTTTTGGGCTTTATACGGTCCTTCCATACACTGAGAGAAATATCTGCATTTGTATCTGTATCTGTATCTGTATCTGTATCTGTATCTGTATCTGTATCTGTATCTGTATCTGTATCTGTATCTGTATCTGTATCTGTATCTGTCTATCTGTATCTGTATCTGTATCTGTATCTGTATCTGTATCTGTATCTGTATCTGTATATCTGTATCTGTATCTAGCTATCTGTATCTGTATCTGTATCTGTATCTGTATCTGTATCTGTATCTGTATCTGTATCTGTATCTGTATCTGTATCTGTATCTGTATCTGTATCTGTATCGATGTATCTGTATCTGTATCTGTATCCTGTATCTGTATCTGTATCTGTATCTGTATCTGTATCTGTATCTGTATCTGTATCTGTATCTGTATCTGTATCTGTATCTGTATCTGTATCTGTATCTGTATCTGTATCTGTATCTGTATCTGTATCTGTATCTGTATCTGTATCTGTATCTGTATCTGTATCTGTATCTGTATCTGTATCTGTATCTGTATCTGTATCTGTATCTGTATCTGTATCTGTATCTGTATCTGTATCTGTATCTGTATCTGTATCTGTATCTGTATCTGTATCTGTATCTGTATCTGTATCTGTATCTGTATCTGTATCTGTATCTGTATCTGTATCTGTATCTGTATCTGTATCTGTATCTGTATCTGTATCTGTATCTGTATCTGTATCTGTATCTGTATCTGTATCTGTATCTGTATCTGTATCTGTATCTGTATCTGTATCTGTATCTGTATCTGTATCTGTATCTGTATCTGAATCTATCTATTATTTCTTTGAGTGTACCCAATCCAACCCAACCCTGTGGGGTTTTATGATGATGTTGCTGCTTTTTTTGTTGTATTTGATCAATTTGTATTCTTCTGTTCATAGTTTATGTTGCTCTCATGGATTTCAATTCGCAGACAAACTTCATATGCTCCCCAAAAATAAACCCATCCAAAAAGCCATCTTCTTTTAGCCATGTCATGTGTGCTGCTTGTTGTATAACGGGTAACTGCTGCTTGTCTTGTCATGTGTCAATTGCCATGTTGCTTCTATGCTGAAGAATTAAAATTGAATTCTGCTCTCATATGCACACAACGGAAATTGAAAACAAGCAGCAGAGGCATGCCAAAAGTGCCGCAAACCAAATGCTCTCTAGCTAATAAATAAACAAAAGTATATAAACAAATAAAAAAAAGAACAGCGTATTTGTTTATAGATTAAAATTAATCATTACTCAAATATGCATTGAAGTAAATGTTTATGCAAATTAAATTAAAAGCTGTTGAGCTAAAGTTTTTGTTTTTAACTGAATATGGGAAATTCGGGCTCGACGTCGAGCAATGTTTTTGTTTTTAGCGATTTATGATGATTCACATTTATCGAATATCATATAATTTTGACTGTGTTGTATTTATTTATTATAATAATAATAATTTAGTTTTGTAATAAAAAAACAAATTCTGAAACTAGATGGATTGATAGCAATACATTTTTTGTTGTTTATTTTATTGCAACTTTGATTGACCTGATTTATTTACTTTATATAATTCAAAGAATTTTGTTTATATGTATTGAATATCATTTATTTATTAATATCATTTATTTATCATTTTTATATATATTTTTTTATTTATTATGATAATAATTTATTTCTCCATTAGACTTGAATAATAACAATATAAAATTCAGTATGCCTTAGTTGCTCTAGTCAAGCGTTTAAGCCAAACTAACTAAAGAAGTTAGTACGCGCATCTGTGGCAAAAGTCGAGGCATTGACAGTTCAGCTACTTATGCAAAAGTTGCAGCTCTTTGGGGTCTGAAGCTGCCTTCTGGTAGGGCCCAGGACACAGGATACCGGGAGTGCAGATCGAAGTCTCTTTGAGCTGCATCATTAAAGAGGCATCAAAGAGCTGGGCTGACAGGCGCAGAGCACACACTTGATTTAAGACCGAGAAATTGTCAAAGTTTTTGGCTCGAAGGCGGCCATTAAGTCAGGCAGCTGGATAACTTGGTCTCAATCTGCAGATAAAGTGGAACTGCTTATAAATTCTTTTGTCTCCACAGCTGTCAACTGAGGCCCAATGCAACAGCAACAGCCCAACAGCCCGCCTCAAGATGAGCCATCAAACATCAGGCATCGGCATCGGCATCGGCATCTTCTGAGCCTGTCTGCCGATCGATGCCAGCTTGCATTTTGTATGCAGGAATGTGGCCTTAACTGGTTTAGGCCCAGCACAGCTACTGTCGCACAGTGGGAATTTCGGCATTTAATTCCAATTAAATAAACTTTTTTTTTTTAATTCTGGATAATAGATACTTTGATTGCATTATTTTCGACTTATTCCAGCTCTGGTTGTTAATGGCCGATCAGCTGTGATTTATTATAGTCAACATATCCCAATTTTTCTAAATTTATATCATTTCGTGTACTCTAACTACAATTATGTTAGTCGTTCATTTTCTTATGTAGATCCTATTAATTTAATTTGTTCGAACATTTATGAAACCGTAGAGAATAATATTATATAAAATACTATTTAATTTTGTCTAAGAATTATATTGTAATAGAATGAATCAGCAGCTAATCGCTAAAAACTAATAAATAAATAAAAATATGTTTCAGCAAGTGAATTATAAATTTGTTACGCCTTCTTCCATTTTGTTTTGATAATTCTGTAAAAACTTTAATTTGTATTTCTTTGATTAGTTTTTTTGGTTTTAAATAAATGCCCTTCTATGTACTACATTAAAAATTAAAGCTTTTGACCTTATTATTAAATCATCATAAATCTTAAAATTCCGAAAGAATTTCATAAGCTCGCTTTTGTTTATTGGTTTATATTAATTCATAGCTAAAATATAAATAGATTTTGTTTAAATTAAAATAATTTGTGAAATGTTTCTATGCAATTTAAACATTGGAATATAAACATAAAGCCAATAATTAAAATAATTAATTCATTCAAAAATTAATACAAAAAATTGTTGGATTTTTTCTGGTTTGCGAAAAAATATAATAATATATAAATAAGATATATATTTCTCTTTACCTTGTAAGTTATTTATTAATTGCCGCAAGCGAGGTCTAAATTGCCCACTGTGCAGCAGCGCAGCTGGCGGGGGCAATGGTTGCAGCTACACTGCCACAAAATGTGGCACAATTGCTGGGGTTTTACGATCAGGGCGCAGAGATTCATTCAAGCCTCGCGTCGATTGTTTTATGACAGCAATGCCTCGTCTATTAGTAGCTGAGGGGGGAGGAGATGCAGGGTTGAAGGGGGTAGATGGGCAGGGGGAGGTGGGAGGCTGCTCAGTGGACTGTCGAGATTGCATTTTGGCTGCAGAGGGCGTAAGTTCTAGCTTCATAGACGGCTTTATTGTTTTGGGCAGTGGCGGGGGCGGGGGCAGAGGCAGGGGCAGGGATACGGATACGTTGGGCCACAACAAAATGAGCCATAAGTGGAACAAAGCTTAGAAACGTGACCAAATCAAATTTAATGTGTGTGTGTGTGTGTGTGTGTGTGTGTTGTGTGTTCTCTCTGGGCCACATTATGGGCAAGAGTGGCGCCCTCTGACGGACGGTAGCGGCGGCAGCTGCGAATTTGTTTTGTCAAATTGTGTACGGAATTTACGCATTGTTGTTGCAATTGAGCGCCTAGTTTACTGTTTTTTATCTCTTTTTTCTTTTTTTTGGAATGATTTATGCCTGTTCTATATACATGCGTAGAATTGCGCGTATTGGCATAAATATTTAAAGAGCACGTGGCGATTGTAAATGGTTTGTCATGTCGGATGGCGCACAATTAATCAAAGATTTGCCATATAATGAAGCCAGCAGACACTACACTGCTCAAAACTGGCAACAGTTTCGGCTCGCCTTTTGTTCTTATTTATTATTTATATTCATCTTCTGTTATTTGCGCCTGGCAACATTTCGTGTTGCTAAACATGCTGCAGCGCTCAGCGCGTATTCAGCAATGCCAACGCCAGCAACATGCGCATGCAAGAGAGCAAGCGCTTACTTGCTCTCTCTCTCTCTTTCTCTCTCTCTCTCTTATGCTCGCTCTCTAGGCCAAGGCTCTCCTTGCTTGTGTATCACAGAAACGCTTGGAATCGGAACGAGGCACAGGCACAGACTAAAAGTGGTGCCAAAAGTGGTGTCAAGTTCCTCTTGATGCCATCTGGCCTTTATTTTATGGCAATAGGTGCGTTTCACGATTGTAAAGATTAAACTGAAATAATTAAATTATAAAAAAAATAAATTTAACTTATTATTTTGCCCATGAAAATTTAAATTTTTAAATTAAATTTAATTTATCAATAAAATAAATTAAATACTGCACAATTAACGAGTTTCTTCCGTTTTACTTAATTATAATAATATTGTATAAATAAATATTATTTTTTTTACATTATTGATAAATTTGTACGTGTATAAATTTAATTATATAGTTTATTCTTTTATAACTTCCGTTTTTTTCAAATAATTTCAGTGCGTTTTTCAGAATACGAAATTATTATAATTTTTTAAATATTAATAAAAAAGTAAAAATAAACTTACACGGAAAATCCCGCTTTACATAAATGTTCACATTAATATCCAAATACACTGAGCAAATAAATTGTCCATAACACAAACCAGTTTGCAATCGAACCTCTTCTGTACCGAAATTATTGATATTTTTTATTTATTTATTTATTATTTGAAATTTCTAACAATAAATGCAATATTGTACTTCAGATTCGTTTTAAATCTATAATAGAATATGGACGGGACAAATCAGTCAGACAGAGGACTACAGTCGAACGTAACCGACAGTAGGAGACGAAATGAATTCGCTTTTAAAAACTGTTGTAACATTTTTAAATTTTCAGACGTTTATATCTTTATATAAACAGCCTCTCAGAGTCGTCTGTCTCTCTGGCGTCTGTCAAGCAAGCTCCATCATAATTTGACTGTTTATACTCACACACTCACAGTTTGAGCCGTCACGTGAAGCCTTTTTCTGGCTAAGATCCCACCCCCCCCGCAGCGCTTAACGCCGCTTGCCTGGCAACAGAAAGAGCCATCCAGAGCCTTTTCCAAGGTGTTTCCTTAACGTGCGGCTTCTCGCACGCGCTGTTAAATATTTAATCACAAAATTTAATGCGCGGTTTTTCCAAATGTTCTGTGAGAATCGACAATGCCAACTTTTGACTGTTCCCCTTGTATTTTCAGTGCCCCTCTTCATCTTGTTCTTCACTCGCCTGTAAATTTGTCAATTATGGTTGACATAATGGCTGCAAATGCTGCTATAAGACGTTAATACCTAACAGGTACTTGTTGACACCCTAACAATCATTTCGAACTGCAGATATTGAATTCAAATAGGGCATTTAGTATTAATGTTATTTATAATTAATTTCTATTTGTGGTCTAAATTTGTATACACAAAATAAAAATAAAAACTTCAAATATTATTCTAATATTATTTTTTTTATAATATCCAATATAAATTAATTAATAAACCATTTTATTAAATGTTTAAATTTTGTTACTTAATCTATATGGACTTAATAATATTTGATTTATTTTATTTATTTATTGTCAACTATTGTCAGCCGACATAGAAAATTAAAAATACAAATTAAAAAATTAAAATTAATACTGAAATTAAATTAAGAAATTAAATTAAAAGTAAATGATAATGATAATGATAATCTGGGGATGAAATGAAATTAAAAATTTAATGCAATTAAAAAAGAAAAAATAAAGAATAAAGAAGGTCCAGCATTTGCTGCGAGGATATGGGAAAACCCAGAAAAACCCAATCAGACCTAAGTTATTGGTTAGTTAGTTATATATTGTTTTTTTTTTACATTTTTATTCTGTATTAAAAACGCTTAAAATATTTCCCTATGTTATTTAATAATAATACTCTTTAATTGTATTCAATACACAACGCCTTTAATTTTATTGTATTACAAACACGTTTCTTAGTTTTATTACCAAATTGAATATTTGTTTATATTTTTTATGATATTCAATTCCTTGGCATTTTAAGTTAATTTAATTTGCTCTAATTCCGTGTCATCGCAAATAGCCATTTAAAAAGGTCTACTCAAAGGCATTACAGTCTGAATAATATTGTATAAATTTGCAATTATTTTAAATGCTTAGCATTTTGCATTTGAATGTGCTCTGCCTTGGGCTATTTAATTTATTAATGTAGCCTGATTTATGCGTTTATTTTTTTACAGCTTTATTGTATGCTTTAAATCATTAACAAAATTAAATAAAAATTATTTTTATCACGCCTTTTCACAGATTAGCATAATCTCACACTATGCTAACTCAGATGCAATGTGTTATATATCCTTGGGCCAGCTTTTGGAATTGAATATGGCATAAATTTTGCGCAATTATTTTCAATTATTCACACAATATTAGTGGTCAGTACGGCCATAAAAGAATAAAATAAAGTTAAAATTAAATTTATTTATTTATTTTAAAAAGCTTAAAGTAAAGTTCGATTTTGTTTAAACAATTTAATTCAGCTATGAAGCCTCGTTGGCTTTAACTGCAACCGTTTTCGTGGATTTTATGTAATTATTTTTAATTTTCGGTCCAGTTTATTTGAGCAACGTGGCAACTTGAAAGTGGCCACAACGCCGCTAGCCAAGCATGCCCCAACGCTCTGCTCGTTGCGCCATCTCAAGCAGTGCTGCCAAGTCGGCTTTTTTCCCGCCAAGCCTGGTTGTTTATACAGTATATTTGCTAGAGAAATTGTGAAACTATAAGAAGCGGAATATATTGATAATTTTTTTAAATTAATTAAAATTTTTGTCAGCTCTTTCTTAGATGTTTAAAAATTCTTGCAAAACAGACAATTTAGGTGCTGTTGTCATTACTTTGATCAATATTCTGAAGCGTGAAAGTTAATAAAGTTGGTATAAAGTGGCTGGTATTTAGCTTGAAAAAACTGTATAGAAGTACCTGATCAGCCGGAAGTACGATGCTGTAGAATATCCTCATTTGTTGCCTTACAATCTTTTTATTGACATTTATACAGGTGAAATTAAAAAGAAATTTTTACTGGCATAATATGAAAAATATTTGTATATTGTTATGCATTTAGAAACCACTAAAGACGAAGCGGATCAGTCAAAAATACTGTAGAACAATAGAACATTTATTTCAATAATACCGTTTTCGATCCGCATTTTAGCACCGTAAAAAAACTACGGAAAATTAAATCGTTTAATGCTCTGTGACATAGGCAGATTTTAAAAACATCTAAAGCCAAAATCGCAAGAGATTTATAAGATATGTTGCACATTAAAAATTAATTAACATAAGTTGCAAAAAACGCAGAGTTTTTAGCGGGTTATATTAGTTGTCGAAAAGCAGAAAAACTTGGATGTTTTGTGGATTATTTTCCAAAGGTTTTTCTCTTTATTTGCGTGTATTGGGCGTCAAGAGCAGTTTATTTTCTTGTAAAAAATTGACAACACTGATCTGAAGACACATGTCCTTGTCTTATCTGCGGAGGGTGTGGGGGCAAGTCAAAGTGCTGCGGCATGACTTTACTTTGCTTACCCGTCGTAGTGCAAATAAAAAAGTCGTAAACTCTGCAGCAGAGGGAGAAGTTGATGGGCGAGTGAGGGGAGAGGTGAGATGGGTAGGGGAGGGGTGCTTAAGTTGTGCCTGCGGTCAGTTTGCTTATATTTCTTATTTAATTTTACACTTTCTGCTCGAGCACGCAGCCATGTTGCTCCCCTCGCCGCCATGATGCCATGATGGCGCCCCTCGCCATCTTTGAAGGCTCGATAAACGCTTTACATATGCCAAGAGACAAGTCTGAGCAGAGCTGGCATATGGAGCAGATTGCTACGAGTCTCTGGTCTGTGCTCCGTGGCTCTGGTCACGTTTGTAGAATTTTGCAAAAATTTATTTAATATTTTATTCCTGCTGTGGTGCAGTTGGATTGTTGCTGCTGCCGCTGCTTGGCTTTTGTTCACTTTGGCCCAGCAATTTAGTGAAATATTTTGATTGCCAAACATGGCTGTGGCTGTGGCTGCTGCCATACCGTTTGCATATGAATAACCGACAGCACTTAGCACACACACACACACACACACACACACATGCATGCAAATAGGAGAGCATGCATGTGTGTGTGCGTGTGTCTGCTCTAAACGGAAGTGGCAACATTGGCGCCATTGCAAAAGTTTTTGTCGCTGACAGGAAGTTGCAATTTTGTTTGCAATTTCCTTCAGCGCACATTGGCCAAGAGAGTGTGGCAGAGACCGAGACAGAGACAGCGAGATGCAACTGTGGCAACAACAACAACAGCAATTGCACTGCCACGCCCACTCCGCCCCCACGCCTCCACGCCTGTCAGCTTGTTTAGTTAACTAAGTTGCGGTTATTACGACACAGCGATGAGAGGCAGCGTCGACGTCGACGTCAACGTCGACTGCAGTTCAAGCTGCGCTGCCTCCTGCGAGGCAACTTTCATGCCAAATTAATTTGCAACAAAAGTTGCGCCTCGCATTATACAAATTGAAACAAACAGCAAGAGCAGCAGACTGCATAATACAAAAAATAATATTAATTAAAAATAATAATAATATGAGATACATAAAATATGCTAAATGCTTTTGACACTGCTCAGTGCGTAGTTTTTCAGCTTAAATAATACCCTGTTCTCATAGAATGGCTAAAAACAGAGTGAATATATTTTAGAGAATGCATGCGCAGATCAAGATTATTTCAAATGTTGATTGCCACACCCTTTTCGCCCACAACGAACATAAGATAAAATGGAATACATTGACCTATTTAAGAGATACAAATCTATCTAAATAAAATCTGCTTTCAGTAGGTGGTAGAAATCTTTAATATCCACCAATTTAAAGTTTAATTAGAATCGGTCTAATATTTGAGCGATATGATGCATCAAAGCTTTGGATTGCAACACCAAGCGTCTCGATACTTTGCTGTGTGTTTATTATTATTATAGTTTAAAATATATATTAGAGAGTATATATAGTACAGGGTGTTCTACAGTCAGGCGCATCCGACTGATTTGCAACGCCCATTCTGCTTTGATTTTATTATTATTTGCAACGAAAGCTGCTAATGCCAACGCACTAACTGCAGTCTTTTTTCTTTCTCTCTCTGTCGATCTCTCTCTCTCTCTCTATCGTTCTTTCTCTATCATCTCTCTCTCTCTCTCTCTGTCCTTCTATCTCTCTCATTCTGTGCACTGTCAACACATGTTTCAATTAGCGCATTTTGCTGCTCAAATTACAGTTCGAAATGATATGCGACAGCCATAAAACTCGCAGTACAACTGCCATAAATATTTAGTGAAATCCCGGGAATTATAAAAATTGCATCCAGTTATAAAGTGACAGTTTAATCAATAGACATAAAACAATTTCTGGAAACTGTATTTTGCTTTTAATTAACAGTTTATGCAATCGCTGCATTTACAAATCGAAACTACAGATTCGCAGTTTAGGAATTGAAAAAGAAATAAAATATTATTCTAATAAATATACAAAATTTAATTGCATTTTGTTAAAGAGAAAAAAATTTAATACATTTATTTAAAATGAAAAATTATATTTAATTAATTTAACTATTTGTTTAATATTTATTTAACATTATATAAACTTAATTAAATATATTTGAATTTATCGTAAAGATAGAGTAGTTTGTTAAAATAACAAACATTGAAATTTAACAAAATGAAATTTTACACAATAAATTCCAAATTATTTATTTAATATTTACATTTATAATGTTAATTTAATATTTATTAAATATTTATTCACAATGTATACAATATATATTGTATGTAGTACTTATTTAACATTTATATGAAATTTATTTAATATTAATTTATTAACTTATATAAAAATTGGTTTGTAAAATTTTATTAAAACTCGTATTGTTCAAACAATTTTAGCAGACCTCTAGCAAATCCCTACACACATTTATTTCAATATACTTTCAACTTTATACATCCGATTTACCTTTGCACACACAACAAAAAAAGCAAAAAAATTATCGCCTTAACGGCTATTCGACCTGCGGCAGGGACACCTGCCCGCATCTCCCACCACCCTGGCAACATGTCTCGGTGCACACTCTACAAATACAATTGGTAATACCGCCCACTTGGCAGAAAAACAAATGGTGGAAAAAGAAAGAATGAACAAAAAATAAATAAATGAAAACCGAACATAAATAAAAGGAAAAATATTTTTGTAAAATGTCAACCAGAAATTATTTTATTTATTTCTTTCTTCTAATATTTTATTTACAAAACAAAAAAATGTTCTATTGACGGGATTTGCTGCCAGGGACAACAACTTGTGAGGCTTTAGAAGCGATTGAAAACGCCAGCCTGAGCAATGAGAGATTATTATGATGTTGTTGTTGATGTTGTCAGTGGAAGGAAGTAGGGGCAGGGCGGGGGAGATGGACGGTAGTCGGGTCATAGGTCAGCTGGCAGCGCATAAACGCAAAAAATGTTTATTTCTTTTTTTCTTGGACATAATTTGGCCCAATCATTTGCATAATTTTGTTTTGCGCCTTCTCACAGAGCAGATACGCTGTTTATGCTATTTGCTTGATTCGTCTGCTTCTTGGCTTTATTATTTTTTTGTGTCTGGCAAGCAGCTAGCTAACAAATTATATCTGATAAAATGACTTTGGTGCTGCATACTTTGAGGCTATATGCCGTACCTCATGTGTATGGGTGCGTAAATATGTTGACGAAAATATAATTATGTTGACTTTGTTTAATGCGTTCAATGAAAGCATATCGCAAGCATAGCAGATGTATCTGCTAGATACTTATTATAGGTATTTTCAAAGAGCTTCAGGAAACAGAAATATTTATTTTATTTTTTTATTATATATATATAGAAGTATTGAAACATCTATGCATGTTTTTCATATTTTATATATTATATATTTGTGGTATAAAATTGTACTAAAGCCTAGGCCTATTTTAGGACAAAATAATATTAACCCTCTAACGGGCAAAATCGAAATAATGGTCGTACGAAGTTGGGATTTTTTTTGGTGGTAAATATTGACGACAAAAGCTTAAGTTTTGAATTTCATCCCAAAATATTGACTAGAACGCCCGCCAGGTGGAAAAAACTTTTGACTGTCTACAGACGGTCTTGCCGGGCTGAGCGTAAGAAATCGCGACTGCGCTGCCTGCGCTGGCTGCGCTGCTTGCGAGTGCACAATTGCGGCCATAAATACTTCTAGTAGAGATATCGTTATGAAATTTTCACCAAAAATCTAAAAAAAATAATTTAAATATACTATAAAAAAATTGGCCACATCAGCCGACTATAACCTATAGCTCCCATAGAACCCGTTACCGAGCAATCACTCGAGTGTATGCGAAATAGCCGACTTTTATTTATATTATGATTACATTTTTTTAGTGATATTATTAAAAACAATTTTTTACTGTAGCTATGGAATTTACATATGTTACAAAATGTTTAAATTTCGTCATATTTGCACCATTTCTCCAGTTTTATTAAATCTAATATATGAAGGTAAATTAAATGATCTATATTAGGAGTATTTTTTGCATCATCACGAGATGTTGGGAGAACTATATAATAAGTAGATTTGCTGGCGATAAGACCAGGAACTATTCCCTCTCAAAACTCTATAAGTGGTGGCTATATCCATGATAGAAAAGCCTTTTTTAATATGTCGGAACTCTACACGAGCATGAAACCGATCCATGAAACTATTTTTCGAGTTCATATTTGAATCTTCAAGCAAAGCAAAGTCATCCATTGATCATTATACATTATGTGGTTATGCATTAACCACATTTTGGATTTATAAATATATTGCCTTATATAGATAAAGTCGGCTATTTCGCATTTAAATGATCGACAATATAGATACACTCGAGTGTTTGCGCGTTAGAGGGTTCTATGGGAGCTATAGGATATAGTCCGCCGATGTGGCCAATTTTTTTATAGTATATTTAAATTATTTTTTTAGATTTTTGGTGAAAATTTCATAACGATATCTGTATTAGAAGTATTTATGTCCGCAATTGTGCATTCGCAAGCAGCGCAGCCAGAGCAGTCGCGATTTTTTACGCTCAGCCCGGCAAGACCGTCTACAGACGGTCAATGAATTTTTTATGCAAATCAACATTTATATTCATTTACGCATTACAAAATAATTTATTTCAATAAATATATTGTCTGAGCTATCAGTAAAAAAAATCCCAAGTAGATTGGACATGTTTAAATGTTTATTTTATTTTGTGCAAAAACTACTTTTGTCAAGGGGTATTTTTTTCTGAGTTTTTTCAAATTTTCAAGTTCAGACGATGATTGTAATTGAACGCGTGGGTGAAATGTGGTTAAATATACCTTAAAAGAATGGAAATTTAATTTTAAAGATATATCAATTTCATTTGATTCAAAAAAGTCAACAGTTTGATCGCTAGACGCCAAAAACTGAAGACCGTCTGTAGACGGTCTTACCCGTTAGAGGGTTAAATTTTCAATCGAATTAATTCATTTGAGAACGTTCAAATCATTTAATTAAATTCTGTATGGCCCACTGTTAGTATTTGTTATAATTTTTACCGCAGTATGTTCGATATTTTATCTAAAATATAAGCAATTTTATATATATAAAGCTAAATAAAAAGATGATTATTGAAATAATGCTCACTACACGAATTTTACTTTGCTGTTATGCTCTCTATCTTAATTCCATATCTCTAGATGCGTGTTAGGAAGTAAATATTTCTGAAAATAAATTTTAATTTCTGTCATTCTCAAAACCTAATAAAACAAAATAGGATTTGCTGCATTGATTGAGGATAGGATCTTAAATATTTTATATAGATTTTTTAGAACTGTAATATCTTAGCTTTATTATTGAAGAATCGGCACTTGTTCCTATTTTGTTAAACATAAAATGCCTTTCATTTTCAACATGAACGTGTCACAACAATGTTATCGATTGCATGTTATCGAAAGAAAAAAATGTCCGAAATCCAATAGCCTATGCATTTGAGAATGTTGTAGTGTTGCTGTCACGAACACAGCCTAACTCAGAGATGCATAAACAAAAAGGAAGGCAGGAAATTGGTTATTCAAGCTAGCCCATTTGGACTCGTTTTTTGGGAGTGGGCAACATGTGACTAGGCAGAGGAACATACGGAACATTTCAATCAGAATCCAGGCAACTGAGATGCAAATGCCTTAACTGAACTGGACTTGATCCAATGAACATATCCCTGGCATATGCACAGAGTACCAGGCCTCAATTGGTTTAAAATTTAAACTTTTAGCTCGATTCGAATGTGGCAGAAATTCGTTTTATGCACTCTACACTAAGCCAATGCCAAAAAGCAATGGCCCCCATATGCTCTACGAAAACAAAAAAAATATATATATAAAGCTCGTTGAAAATTTGCGTCAATATTTAAGCAAATTTCTGTTTTTTATGCCTGCCTGCAAACCACTCGAGTCATTTGAATTGCAAACTCAATTAGAATTTCATTGGACTAACAGAAGTAGTTTCAGTTTTCCGTGCAAACGCAGCTAAAGTGAATTAGCTCTGAAAGTACAATATATGGATATTCTGAGTGTATAATTTGCAAAATTCCCACACATATTATAAATATTTATACACTAAGAAAAAATGCGCAAATGTTGCATAAATAATTTGAAATTAAATAAAAATCCAGCTTTTCTGTGGTGGTATTTAAAGGTTTTGAATAAATAAAAAAATGTATTATATAAAAAATTACAAATAATTAAATAACAAATTCTATGACATAAAAAATGGTACTTAAATTGGCTTAAAAATAGATCTTAAAGTATATATGAAAATATATATAATATACATATCTTAATTTTTATTTAAATTAAAAAAAATTATATTATTACATTCTTCTACAAATAGGCTAAAATTGGGCATAAAATAAGTAAGAAAATAAAAAAAAATAGATATAAGGGCTTTAGACCCATAAGTTATAAATTAAATAATCAGTTAATAATTATTTAATATATAAGTATTATAATAATATAAATTTCATTTTTAATTTTAAACTTGTAAGTTTGCCAAACTATTTTGAATTATCTTTAAAGCTCAATGAATTTGCTTTTCGCATTGGAGCATTACTATGGCATTTGTTTTGCCGAGTGTATTACATAACTTGCAGTCATATAAGTGTTTTGGTAAGTATTTGGAAATTGTGTCTTGAGCTTGTTTACAAATTAAGCTGTCACTCACATGACACCAGAGACAAAAATTGAAATTTATTGCAACAAAATGATTATTTAATAATAACAATACCCTTGGTCACACACAAGATGCCACTGCAGTTTTGCAGTTTTCCATAAATATGCATATGAGATTGAAGCAGCTCTCACAGAGTTAAGCAATGCCTTCCCCCATCCCTCTTCCCCCCTCGTTTATGGCCATCATGTGATTTGTGATGCTGTCTGCATATGTACGTATATATTTATGGGAGAGTGTGTGTAGCTGTAATTGTAAATGTCATGTTGCCGCCTCGTGTCAACTCACAGCTAGAAAATTGAAATTTATTTGCATTTTTGATTTGCTCGACATCATAAATATGCACACAGACTGCTGCATAACCAGAGCACGGAGAGCAGGAAAGTGGAAACGAAAGAAATGGCAAAGGAAAACGTAAAGTACGAAGTTAGTGGCATTTGGATTTGATGAGATTTTTTAATGAAGCTTTATGGAGGAAGCCAAAGCAAGGCGCATTAATTGACCAACTGGAAACCTGAAAACACCCAACTCTCACCCTCACTCTCAAAGTCCCCTTAGTTTTACGTGGTGTAGTATAAATAATGCAACAGTGCACAGTGCTCGAAATGGCCAATTTTCTTTGCATAAAATAAAATAATTAAGCTGGAGAGCTGAAATTTGGTAGAAACAGCCCTGTTTGCAAAGTAATAGAAGTAACTAGTGCAAATTCCAAGTAAAAGGGATCACACCCACTTAACTTTCAGGATAATGTGTGAATGAACAATATTCATGAAATAATAAAATTGTTGATCGCTTATCATTAATTTTTATAGGCAGTTTTGTAAATCTTTATATTCAAATGGTAAGCATTATTTAAATCGGTAGAAGAACATCGAATTGTTTATACAATCAGGCGAGCAATCGACTGATCTATTGTTAAACTTTGCAACACTGACAAATAATCTGACTTACAGATAACAACTAAACGTTTTCGATATGTAGTTGGATAATAAATTTTTGATTTTGATATTTTGATGTTCGATCTTATGCAATAATATTGGCTTTTTGACCAGTGTGCAGTCCAGCCAAGTTCATCAGAGTTGGCACTGGAGGAAGCCATGCCAAGGGCAAGTGCGTGCTTTCTTTTGCGCATTTTCATTTTCATTTTCATGTGTGCACTGATTGAAATAGAAACCCAAAGGATTTCCCCCCAGTCGCATTAAAGAGTGCAAAGCACACTGACTTGGCCCGCCACGGGACTTCGGAGTTCAATAAGTCACGGCTTAGCCCACATGGCATTTGGCTAGGGCTAGGCAAATGTTGTGCCAGACAAATAAATCTGTAATCGGCAAACTGTAAGCCGGAATCTGAAATGGATAGCCAGACAAAGTGTGTGCTGTGGCAGAAGTAATTATATTATTATAAAGTGGGTACAATAAAAGCAAACTTTTGCCATCTATTATTATAAAATTGGAAAATTGAAAACTTTCAATAAGTCCAGCGAAATTCTTGCAGAACTTTTGTAGCGACTTTTGATATTCTAGCTGGCAATTTTAATCTCTCAGTTACAAATTCCATTCACCTTTTGCAGCTATAATATCTCTGTATCTCTCTATGTTTGTGTGCTATATACATTTATACTTGACAGCCGTTCTGATTGACTGCACGTGTCCGCAGCATATCTCAAACTGAACCCCAGCAAAAGTATCTCTAGCAATACACGAACATGAACACGTATACGTTTGTGTGTGTTGTGTATCTGTATCTGCACGAATTTTGCTCTATTTATCTTATCATGCATCTTGAGAATCGAACGTTTGGCTTTCATTTCCACAAAAGCTGCGCGTCACTTAACATCATTTGTTTTGCTTTTTGTTTTTGCTTTTGTTTTTGTTGCTGTTGCTGTTGTCGGTTTTTGTTTCACCGACAGCAGCTGCCCTCGAAGGGAATTTCTTACGCTCTATTTCATCCCCATTTTCATTTTCATTCCCATTCTCATGCTCATTTTCATGCTTTCCCCGCACACACAAATCTACAAATGTACGCCAAAAACATAAATTACTCCAAAAAGTATGCAACATAATACCAGAAATTTGTGTAAGCGCATTCCCCTTATACTTTCACTCCCTTCGCCCTTTCTCCCTGTTGCTCGTTATGTTTCCTGCAACCGGAACCCCAAGCATGATACAAACAACAACCCTAAGCGCATTTACTCTGCACCCTGCATAACCCACACAACTGTCAGGATTCTCAGGTCATCCTACTGCATTTCGGGGTAACTCTGCCCGCCCCTAAGCTCCGCATTTGCAACTGTTAACTAACGTTTATTTTAAATCTTTTAAATAAATAAGAATAACTAAATGAATGCTATCTTTGTTTTCCTTTGCCTCCATCGCCCTCATTGCTCACTTTTTTATTTTTAACAAAATGTGGTATTTAATATCTTCTGCAATAATCTAAAACACATCGTAGACTTGGTCGGTTCTTTTATATTGATTGCTTTGATTGGAATTTATACACCGTACCTGCACTAAAATGGTATCAAAGGGGTGTGTTTAGTTTGCGGCAGTTTACAGAAAATTTGAGGGAAACTTCAATATATAAGTATGTAAATAATTGTAGAAAGAAGAATGAAAATAACGGAGGAAACCGTAGGAAACACCTCAGGGTAGAGAAACCCCTTTTCCGACTGGTAGATCTAGCGAGTATCAGACCCCAAAAACTACACGAATTTATACAGATTATAAGACTAATTATTATACAGAAGTGGGTACAAATATCCCAAATTAATAATAATAAGGCTAATAATAGTAAGCAGCACAGATATTATGAACTTTTGGATGGAACATTATTAAATTAATATTCTATTACAATATCTCTAGCTTCTTAAATTGGAATAGATCCAATACTTCATATTTATTGCTGTCCTGTACCTAAATTTCCCAGCATTTTTGCGGATCATTTTTACGATTTCAAGTGCCAGTACAGTATAATATCACAGTTTATAGCACATTTATCTGACAATTCATTAATGTGAGGATACCATAATTACCAACGCTTGATAAAATTAAAATTCACAAATTAATTATTTTGCTATCATTCACTGAAAAAATAATAAGTCTTTCACTGTCGGTTGCCTCCGACTATAGTCCGTATTGATACAGACAACAATAAATATTTTCACATTCTTAGCAGATTTAAATTCCAAATCGTTTAAATATGCTTTTGTTGTAGCTATAAATTTATGTATTTTTTTGCGCTACACTCAACTAAATTGATATCCGGTCTGGCCGGAAGACATATACACTCGATTTGCTGTAATGAATACTACTCATGCGGAACCACAACAACAAATGCCTAAAACAGTATATAGTATATATTTTAATTGCATAGTTCAGAAAACTATGCGCGGCAAAAATATATAATTTATTGACTATTGTTACGAAAAATCAAAGCTGTAAATTTTTGATATGTCTAATTAAGCAATCAGTCAATATTTTTTAGCGCATTTTTAGCTTAAATATTTGATATGACGCTGCATTTTTAATTAATATTTAGCTGGCATTTCAGGCATATTTTAGCGCCATTTGCCTTTTGCCATTTGCCATTTGCAGTGCCCTTGGAATGCTGGGAGAATTCAACAAGTTCTGCTCTTAGTTTTTATGCTTGCCACTTGAACAATTATTTGATTGAGTTGCATAAATCCAAACTGTTCCCATGCATATATTCAAGCTCAATATGCTCCTTCTGCTGGAGAACTATGAGCTCACTAATTGCAGTGCGTTAGCAATTCAAAAGTATTTGCAAAAAACTCTCCCTGCTCCTGCTCTTTCCACGGCCCGCTCGTCCACAGTCTGCTCTGCATCTGTATGATATGTTGTTGTTGCCTGTTGAGTAAGTGCTCTGTGGAGGGGGGTGCCGGAGGGTTGGCAGAGGGGACGGCACTCATTTAAATTTCATGCTTATTGCCACAAAATAGCTCAGCTGCAGCTCCACATCCACAGCCTGGATATATATATTATATATCACGGACAGGCGACGACGAAGAGCATGAGGATGGGGATGGGGATGTGGATGAGGGGGCGGAAGTGGGTGTGGTAACAAGAGACCGAGACTCGCAGCGAGGCCAGGGCTAGCCAACCAACCAAAAAACAAGCTTGGGGAAACACCAAAATAACACCAAGGGACATCATGTGAATGTCAGTGTGTGTATCTGTGTGTGTGTTTGAGTGTGTGTGTGTGTGTGTGTATCTGTATGTGCATGGTTAAGCTTTCAAGTAAAAATAGCAAAAATGCTGTCAACATAATAACGAAATTTTAACGCGCACTGCGACCGACTCGACTCTCGACGGTCTGGCAACGCTATTTCAACGCATCAAGTGATTTCGATGCCACATGCCAGCTGCAACTACAGGGTATATTAAACAAATAAACTATAGCAAGCTAATCTTAAGATCTTCAATTAATAAATGCATTTCTATTATTTTACAGGGTATACGCTAACTTCAGCTATCTAACAGTGATATAGCGGTTTGTTCAATAAGAAATTCCAACTCTCGAAGGTATGGCAACGCCATTGGAATGCATCCAGTAATATTAATGCCACATGCCAGCTGAAACTACAGGGTATATTGAGCAGACAAACCATAAAAAGCAAAGCTTATGACGTTTGAGTTATATTTTTGTATTCGTATTGAATTTACAGGGTATTTAGTAGTCTGTTAAATGACAAATCTCATCACTTTACTCACATTTTATGTTGCGTTTTCTTTTTGGTGTGGCGGAAAATGCTGGAAAAACGTACGGCCAAAAAACTAAAAACAGAAATGCAGGAATAAATAAATTGGCGTGGCTATGACGCTTACATGCCCAGCCAGAGAAGACACCCAGACTGAGAGAGATGGAGAGAGAGGGAGAGAGAAGTGCGGAGAGAGATGGAGAGCCATCAGTGCCGAATCCAGCCGGATGAGGCTGCCCATAAGCTCAGCTCTCTGATACAGTTATAGCCCTCAGCCAACCAGTTCACGGGCAATTCTCGTAAATTTTGTGGGGCAAAAAGAGCAAAAAATTCTCTACAGGAATAAATTAAATTTGTTTGTGGTGCAAGAGCACACAGAATCATAAGCGTGAGATATTCAAAAATTGCAACCAGCCAGCATGTGGGTTTCTTTTTTTGGTTTACTTGTATCAAGTGCTGGTATCTGTATTTAATTTGTCAGTGTTGGAAAGCGCAGAACAGAGCATGATAGCCGGGATTACACATTAATAATGATTCGAAGTTGAAAATGTGCTTAAGCAGTGTATAAATCAGCAACAAATTGCAATAGACGACATTAGAAGTCGAAGGCTTCTGTTAGTTAATTTAATTTATTTGTGTATCCTGTACGCATTGAAAAAGGGCGGAAGAAGGCGTGGCAGACACCATAAAGTATATATATATATTTAGTATCAGGATAACGAGTTGAATCGATTTAGCCGTTCGTCTATCTGTACGGGAAAGCGCGCAGCGCGAGCTGTGGATAAGCCCGACTGTATTTCATGTATTATTTATTTGTTATTAAAAATATCGCGTCATTAGTTCGAAACTTGCAATTGTTTTCATATGGCAACTAGGTATTAAAGTGGAATTGACGAAATTATATATCAAGGAATAACTGACTGAAGTAGGTTCTAGTAAGCAGCGCCATATCAAATGCCTGGAGTACGTCATCAAAGGCCTTTCAACGAATTTCTGTAGCCCTTTTTTACAGACAGACTCGCCACTTGAGCGTGCAATTGGGCATGCAACGAGTGGCGAGAATAGGAAAAGCAACAGCAATAGCAACAGCAACAGAGGCAATAACAATGAAAGCGCAATGATTTGACACTTGAGCAAAAGTGCGAATTCTTTACAATTTAAGCAGGCGATTGTAGCTAAGCCGGCATCAAAGCAGCCACCAAATTGCCATGGCTATGGTTATGGGCAGCTGCCTCGGTCTGCTTTGCTCTGTGCTTTGTGCTCTGACATTGGCAATTGCAATGAAAATAGAAATTAAATAAAACAGCGACAAAGGGCAGAGAACTGTCGACAATGGCCACCTGGATTAGCCAGCAGAACAGAGCCATTGAGGCTAGAAGGCAGCGTGGCAAAGGCCGTGTTAACGGTAACGGCAGTCAAATATAATTATAGCCATAACAAAATGGAGACGTTGTTAGCGTGGTCGCACAATGAGCTGAGCTGCCTGAGAGAGAGAGCAAAAGACAAAGAGAGAGAGTGAGAGCTAAACAGCCACAAAGCAAGTGTCAAGCGGCAGGGCCCAGACCAAACCCCAAGGATCTGTCTGCGAGTGAAATTATTATCATTTTCTTGCTTTCTTTTTTTTTTTTTTGTAAGCTGGCAGCCCTTGGCTGGTCGTTAAGGTGGCGGACGCTTGTTTAATTAAGCTCCAGCTGCCAAGCGTTTTTTAGTGGCATGAAAGGGGGTTGCCACCCCTCACCACCTCGGTGGTGGGTGGTTGGAATTGCTTGATTGCCACTCAACTGGGGATTTAAAATATGCGAGTGGCGTAGCAAAAAGCAATCGAGGCAGGCAGAGCTGCTATTGGGATGAACGATGATGAACTGGTGGAGTGGAAAACTCTTGGATAAACTGCCAGTCAGGGCACTTTAACCAATCTGCACGTTGTGTGTTGTTGCTGCCATTGTTATTTATTATTTGTTTGCCACTGTTGTGCTTGTGCCTGTTTCTTGGATTCCACGAAAACAAAATCAAAGTTTGCCACCTCACCTACTGATAGCTGCTCAAATATGTCAACAATGAACGCGCAACGGCAATGGCAACAAAAAATTTGCCAGACTGAAGCAATTTATGGCCCCAGTTGACATTTTGTTGCAATAACCCGCAGCAACATTGCAGCAACTTGCAACGTGCAACGTCGCAAGAGCCATAGCCAAGAGGAAGTCAGCGGAACATGTTTCATATTTTCGCTAGTTTTTTCTACTCCAAGATGCTGTTGCACTGCTTGCTTTCGCCTCTAACCAGCGCTATCTAGCCACGAAAATAGCTAGATTGGCTGGGTGAAGCGTGATAGACTACGAGATGCCCTCTTGGTGGTTACGATTTTAACATCTTGTCGCTCTAAAAAATTTAGCTCTTAAAATATTTATTTTGCGTTCTAGAATTTTAATTTACATTTACAATATGTTCTTAAATTTTCAAACTATTTTAGAGTAAGAAATATATCTGACATAAAAAGATTAACTAAATAAATGAAATATTTAAGATAGACATGATCAATATTTAAGTGAAAAAATCTACAGTAGATTATTTAGACCCTTTACTTTAAAAAAGTAAAAAGGGTCTATTAGTTTAGTGCAAAGAGGAAATGTGTGTAACACCCAGAAGGAGGCGTGGCAGACCCCATAAAGTATATATATTCTTGATCAGGACGACAAGACGAGTCGATATAGCCATGTCCGTCTGTCCGTCTGTCTGTCTGTCTGTCTGTCTGTCTGTCTGTCTGTCTGTCTGTCTGTCCGTCCGTATGAACACCTAGATCTCAGCAACTATAAGAGCTAGAGACACCATATTCGGGATTTAGATTCTCCTATTTCGCGAGCAGCACGGGTTTGTTTTAGATTTTGGATACCTCCCCCCCTTCCCCCGCAAACCGCAAAAAGCTACTGCAGCCACAGCTTTAAAGTTATTGACTTGTAATTTGGTACGTAACTAGCTTATGATATTCTCTATTGACCCTGTGAATTTCGTTTCGATCGGATAAGGAACAGCGAAAATATGGAACGGACAATTCGCCGCACTAGGCAGAGGGGAGGTGGTGTGCCTTGCATACGCGAGTAGCGTAGTGTGTGAGCCTCTGGTTGTGTTTGTATGTACATATTTTTATTTTTATTTAAAATAAATTTCAACGCTAATCTTCCTTTTCTAGCATTAAACAGTAACCAGTACTGCTGCTTGTGAAACCTATAAAAAAATTCTTTGCAAACTATTGTTTAATTTATTATAAAAAGCAGTTCATGAAAGTTTCACTTGACTTTAATGAGCAAAAGTTTGTACGTAAACTTTTGCCCAATGTTAACATACCCCACTTGCATAACTGCAGGGTATTCTAAATAGAAAAATAAATGGGAAATTGTTACAGAAAAAATTGTGAAACGAACGTTAGCTTGTCTGATTGTGTAGCTTCAGTAGTTTGCCTGAATTAGAGTTATTTGAAAACACGTGTTAGCTGCTAGAAAAAAACAAATAAAAAGAAAAAAGAAATAAAAAATTGAATTTGTACCTACTTCTAGAAAGAGTCGCTGGCTCTCCCGCTGTCTCCTTCCCCCACAAACTATAAACAATATGTATACTGCTCTATGCGAGCCTAGCTCCCTCCAAAACCCCCGGGCAGGGCCTTGAGTGAAAAATATTGTATGCGACCAAAGTTAATGTGTGTTTACGTTTACATTTGGCTTTGCGCGATGTAAACATGTAATTTCCAACAGCTGCAAGGGAGTGTGTTGGCCCAGAGAGCGGTGGGAGAGAGGGAGGAGAGGGAGGAGAAAGTGAAGAGAGAGAGGAGAGAAGCTCTGTCACATGCACACACAGCGCTTCGCTGGGTCTCAACAATGGCGCCATAGTTGGAATGGGCAAATGGCGGGGCGGCACAATGGGCAAAAGTAGAGCTAAGTAGACGCAGTCGGACATTTGTTTGCACGACGCTTAATGGCGCTGCTCGGCGAGGGCATAATCCTCTCTAGCATTGGCCAGGTGTGTGCGAGTGTGACAAATGCAGAACATTTAACGGGAAATTGACACATGTCAGAGGTTAGCACGGCGAACTTTTGACAATTTCAACAGCTTGACAGCTTTAAAGCAGTTCAATTGGAATGCAAATGGACAAACTAATGTGCAAAATACCGAATTGAGACATTGGAACTGACAGCTGGTTGTTTAACTAAAAGCTTTGTTATTAAAATATATATATAAATATATTTATGTTCAAATTAGTAATTGTATTTGTCAAGGGTTTAAATTTGTGTAAATTAAACGCATTCAGAAGCATTTATATTAAAAGTTGCTCAAGCGAATGGACAGCTCTTCGTGCTGATTACGTATACAAATTGTGGGAAGAGCCACACCTCTTTCCGCATATTATGCACATTTATGGCCAGTAATTAGATACTGGTTAAGCAGTTTCTAATGAGAGCAGGGTATTACAAATTTAATTATTATTTATTATCATTAAGATAAGATAGTACAAAATTTGTATGTGTAAATATATATTTATATTAAATTAGTTTATTATATTGTTTAGTAATTATGATTGCCAGATTAATTATACATATTATGTAATTCAATTATTTATATTAACTAAAAACTATAATTTAAATTTATCAAGTAAATTTTTTACTCATAACAATTATAAATTAATGTAGCATTCTTTTGAGCTAATTAATTATAGTTTTTCAATTTCTTAAAGAATTCAAGTAAATTAGATTTATAGATAATTTTTCTAGATATTTAGCAACGAAAAAGATATATTTTCCAAGATTGTTTTTTTTTTTCAGGGTATTTTATAGGCTGTATTTCCAAGAAATTGTGTATACATTGCCCTTGCCGTTGTGGCCTTCTAATGGGCAGGCTGATTGCTGTTGCCAGCCTTGAAATTTGAAATGCAAAAATAAATGCGTTGCGATAAAATGCAAAAACAATAAGAAACAGTCAGGCAGGCAGTTAGGCAGTTAGGCAGTAGCAGCAAAAGCAACCAGCAACAACAAAGAGCAGTAAACGGCATACAGCGACAACTTCATTACGCGTGATTTAAGGACAATTGTAGCCGACACCTAACAGAGCCAACTTTTTTGGCCAGAGTTGTGTTTGCAGTGGCAGAGGCGGTGGCAATGGAGGGGGCTTAGGTGTTGCCGGAAGTTTGCCGCTGACAAAATGTGTCTTAGAAGTCGCTCTCCCCCTCTTTCCCTCTGCCCCTTTCTCGCTTCCAACAGCTTGCCAATTGCCGTTGCTCTGGCAGTAACTCAGGCAGCCAGACACGCCTCTGTTTGTCGTACTCGCTGCGTTTTATTTATTTAAACGCATTTGTGTAAATTATCATTTTAAATTGCTGCCAGAAAGAGCGAGAAAAAGAGATTGAGAGTGAGAGAGCGAGAGAGGCAGCAACTGACAGTCAAAGTAATATATAAATAAATGAATGTTGCTTATAAGAACCAAGAACGAAGAACGCCTGTCTGACATCCTGGCTGCTGATACACACTTTTTGCCAAGTGCCCTCCCTGTCCCTCAGCGTTATTTTACTTACTTTACAATGACATTTGCAATGTAATTTAATGAGTCACAATCTTGTACTCAAACTGCCTGACACTTCCTACAACAGACTTAGCTGATGTGCTACTGAAGATTGATGTTTGGGTTTGGCGAACTTTAAGTGCCATTCAAAAAGGCTACAAATAATACGCTCATAATGATGATACCAGCCCAAAGCCCCAAGCCCCACGCCCCAAGCTCCAAGTCTCCAAATCTCCAAGGATAACATCAGCACCAGCAGCTGCCCCAGTCCAATTGGCATTTCCATGTTGCCTTCTCGGTTCGTTTCCCACTCACTTTCTATTTTTGTGCTGACCATGTCTTTATTATGATTTTTTCCCTTCTTTAAGTTAATTTGCGGGCACACGCCACTTGGCCAATGTGCAGGGGAATGGGGGTTCCTGCCACATGTGCAGCAGTGGAAATTTTTGCGCACGAGCGAAAGCTAAAATTTAAGGCAAACCCTCAAAGTGGAGCAGAAGTTAAAGTGCTCACACTCAGAAAAAAAACCCACTAGAATATATAATATTTAAAATCATGCTAGAATATTTACCATTTTATACTTGATAATTTGTATTGATCAGTTTACAATTCTAGAAATAAGAACGTATCCAACTTTATTAAATATACATTAAAAATGATAATATAAATTTTAATATATAATAAAAACACTACTGCAATGATATTTTATTGCATGTTTTGCTTTAAAATTCTTAAATTTAAAACGTGGCAAACATTATAAAATATTGTGAGGAGGTTCCAACCCCCGGGGGTTTAGTAACTTTTGCTGAGACAACTATCGCTATCTATACTTGGTAATCTTAAAATAAATTAAGAACTTATTGGACCTTAAAGAAAGCGTTGTATTTTTATTTGATGTTTAAATTTAATTTCAAACCGTATTAATTTTATTATTTTATATTCAATATATTTGTAATTAAATGTATATATTTTTCTCTCCAAATTTAGTTCGGTTTTAAGTTCTTTTAAAAGAAATTTTTACCTATAATAAGTGCGAATTTCATAGTATTTTTCTGAGTGCAGTTGCCTAGCTAGGTCAGCGCAAGGCTTTGGGCGCTGGGCTCTTGCTCGGCTGCCTGGTCATGAATGCCAAGTAAGGCTAAGGCTAAAGGAGTCGTTTGCAAGTAAATCACTTGAGCAGGACGACGACGCGTACGCAGTGCTGCCATTTTGATTTAGCAAAGACTCAAAAAGGTAACTAACAAAGGCATCCCAGGCAATCCCGCCATCCATCTATCCATCCATCCAGCCATCCAGCTATCCATCTGTGCATCAGTTCGTCAGTCGACGCCTAGAACCAGCTAAGGACACGAACACACGGAGCACGCAGCAATGAAATATATATATTTTTTTTAGCTTGGACCGCACAATTTTTCTTTTGGCGTAAGCTGGCAAAGCGTTTTGAAAAATTGGCTGCTACTTTTCGGGTTGCACGTCAAGGCGGCGTCAAGGTGAGAGCTGCTAGAGAAAGTTTCCATAATGATGATGTCACCAGAAAGAAAGCGAGCGAGAGGCCAAGATTCGCCTAATGATGAGTGACTTTGGCCAGACTTGTAATCGAATGGATTTATATAAGTATCTGCTGCACAGATTGACGCATCGTCATCGCCGTCGTCATCGTCGTCGTCGTCGTCGTCATCGTCTTTGCAGCTGCAGAGATTTGAGCTGAAGCATTTGCCCGGCTTTATGATAAGCAAGCTGCAAACTTTGGCGTTGCGTTAATGAGCTTTTAATAAAAGTCAAGCTGCAACTTGTGCTTGTTCTTGTTGTTCTTGTTCAATGTGTCCTCATACGCAGCCATTGGAGCACGAAACGGAAGTGCGAAAGAATGAAAGAAGAAGAGCCAGAAAAGTGGCCACGCACGCCTTGATGGCAACTCCCGAGCAGAGAGAGGGCCGAGGGGGAAACTTTCGGGCCGGCTGCTGTGCATTTGAGCGCAAAACTTATTTCTGTCACGGAAATTAAATTTGCTCGCTCCGGGCCAGAGTGAAGGCCTGCCTCTATGTGCTCCTCGAGCTGCCAAGCTGTGAAGCTCTTTGCCTAAATCATGCCCGACAGCCAGGAAGGCCATGGCCAAAAAAACAGCACCCTCTCAGTTCTCTCAGACTTTTCCCCTTCGCGCTTACCCCAAAAACTTCGCACAACTTCACAATGGCCCCCTCTCCCCGGCCCCCCTTGTCCACAGCAGCCTTGTCTTCGCTGCTAAGGCGACAATTATACGCTTTTAATCTCTTTTGAACGTCACAAACGTGCTCAAAATTCCCAAAATCCTGCCACCCGCCTTGAGAAGCAAACTCTGCATTTTGCTCCACAGTTGGCCGGTCTTTCCTTTGCTTTATCGCTGTGGAAAAATGGCAGAAAACATGCTAAAAATCTGTTGCAAAGACTGCTAAAAACATGGTTTTAAAACCAATACATACTAAATTGAATGACATTTCTCCATGTAACTGTTGAAGGGGTTTAGGTGTTTAGCTAAACCAAGTCTACATTCTAGATTTGTCAGGGAATTCATCGTTTTAAGGTGCTTTGTTAAATCTAAAATCTAGAACAACCACAAGAAGATACTGAACTGAATTATATCGTAAGATTTCTATTAATTAAAAGAGTAAAATTATAAAATAAATACCGTTATGATTGATTGCAAAAGTTGATGAAAACTCTTAAAAAATTTCGATATATTTACAATGAAAATAATAAAAATGCATCGTTTTTTAAAAGCCTAAATTGCAGCATTTTTCAAGCTTGTTCTTTAATCCAATTTAAATAGATTTGCAAAATTTAATTGAGAATTTTGTAATTTTTAATTTTAATTTTTATCGAATGAATGTCTTTAGATATTGGAAGCTAAAGTAAAGTTAAATTATCTAAGTTGCTAAGTTGCTCTGCCAAATTTAATAGATTTGCAGAATTTTTCGAAATTCTTTTTTTTTTACAAATTTTTATTAAAGAATATTTCAGTCGACAGATATCAGAGGCTAGGTTAGAGATACCTGATCTAAGTCGCTGTTCTGTATGCCAAATTCTGTCCAATTAGGTGAACGTAATAAGCATTCGCAGGCGAGGACAAAGTACCAACTACAATTAGCCCATAATCTATTGGTCATATAAATGAATCTCAGCTGGAACCAAAGCTTACAACTCAATTCGCGTTAATTTCACAAAATCTGGCAGCAAATTTTGATGCGGTTGTTGGCGCTGTTGCTGTGCAACGGGGTCGGGAACAAGAAGGGGCAGTAGGGACAGGGACAGGGACTGGGACAGGCTCAACAATTGTGTTGACAGCCGCGGGAATGCGATGCAGCCAACAAACAAACCGCGCAACAAGGCCGCAACAAAACAGGCGCAACAATAGCGGCCTTCAATGCAGACAGCCGAGGAGACGAGGATAGGAGGACGGGAGGAGAATTGGTGGGAGGCATAAGGCGAAAATCAGGCAACAAAAATGCCGACCACAACAATCAGTGGGGGACAGAGGCGGCAACTGTAATGACAATCGACAACAATTACAATCAAAAAAGGTCTCTCTGCGCAGCAACATGCAAAATGAAGCTATTGAGCCAGTACACGGGATATGGGACAGGGGATAGGGACAGGACAAAGAGGAGGGGACAGGGGACACTCTACTCGTAGAGTGTACTGCCGGCCAGTCATCCAATCCACTCGCTTCTGACCCATAATTACCTTTCAGCAGGGCTGCCACAACATTGTAATTTTGATGTGTTGCCCACAGAGGGGAAGAGAGAGAGAGAGGCAGGGCCGGGACAAGGGAATGGTTAGAGTTGTGGGTCAATAGCTAAAATATTCGCTACATGACAGGTCAGAAAGTTGATTGCCTCATTTATTTTTCAATTACGACATTTATCCCGTCAGCAGCAACAGAATAAACAACATCAGCAGCAGCAGCAACAACAGCAGCAACTATTGGGTGCACATAAAAAGCAATGCGAGACTAATTAAAAAATTCAATGAATAAATGAGAAATCACAAAACTCATTAGTCGCATGCCAAGCGACGGGGCAACAACAGCAACATTAACATTAACAATAACAATAAATAACGAAACCAAAGCGAAATCAAATGACCCACAATAACAACAATGATAATGATAGCTCTGACAACCAACAACACCAACGGCAAATGGAACTTAATTGATAGGCGAAAACCCTGAACATCAACTACTTCATCAGCCAGGTAATGCTATACTTTAAAGCAATATAATAAGAAAGAAATAATTTCAAAAGCACATAGGAAAATGGCAAGAAAACTCTTGATATAATTTATTTAAAGCAAAATAACAAGCAAGAAAATATAGGAAAAATACGTAGGAATTGGTAAGAGAACTCATGATATAATTTGTTCAATTATTTTAATTTGTATTATTTTCATTTATACTAATTATTAATTTTATACTAATTCATATTAGGTTCAATTATATTGTTTTACTTAAATTATTCAGGTTATGCTAAATAATAAGCAAGATAATAGAGGCAAATGCACAGTATTTATTTAATTTATATTATTTTATGCTTTATGGCAAGAGAACTCATGATATAATTTATTTAATTTTTTATTATTTTAGTTTATATTATTTTCATTAATATTGTTATAATTTATAATATTCAGGTATTTTTGTATTTTTTAAAGTTTTAATTCAATTATTAATACACCTTGCCACAACAATTGTTTATTTTAATTGTGAATAATTGATTACTGCATTACCCACATTTCTAAAATACTTTTTACGTTTTTGGCAAATTTGTAAATTTGTTGTCATCAAACTATAATTAGTTTGCAGTTATTTTAATTGTATCTATTAAATTTTCATGTTATTATTTATGGTAACAAGAAGTATTGTATTGAACAGATAAAATATAAATATTTTATAATTACTGCTAATTGTTACATATACCAAACACTTTAAACGAAAGGCATAAATTGTGTTATTAATTAAAGCACTTCAAAATTAATAAATGCATACAATTACATATTTTAATGTGAACAAATAAGAAGAAGGTAAAATTCGCAAGTGAAATTGTGATTTAAAGTTCAATTAAGCTATTATAAAAAAATTTTGTTTATTTTACGAAAGAAGTGTTTTTTATTGATGAAATTAATAATTATAATAAATATTATATCAATTAAATTTTTATAAATTTAACCCTATTCTTACGGAATAAATATATACATTTGAATATATAAATTGAAATTATTACACATCACTATGGTATACCATAAAAAAACAATAAAAATTTTAAATTTTCATAAAAAAATAAATAAAAACCTATTCAAAATTTTTAATTGAAATGTATTTTATTGACTTAACGAAAAATGAATAATAAAATTTTTACAAATATGTATAATTTCAACAAATAAAAGAATTTATTTTTACCTGATGAAACTATCGAAGTTATAAAAGAAAATAATAATAATAATAATAATAATAAATTTCCTTTCAAGATTGAATGAAATATATGTAAAAAAAAAATATTTGATCTCAATGCCAAATACCGAAAACAAACTAGCTTGTGTAGTCGACAAAATTGTAATTTATAGAAACACAAGTACGATCTAAATAAAAATCTCATAGATTTATTTAAAACTCTTTTAAATATAGAATAAAAAGTTTAATTGTACATTTAATGCAAATTTAAAGTGAATTAAATATATTTTAAGCCCTAAATATGATGTGTTTGTCAATTTATTTGTATTTCTCTAGCATTTGTAGAAGTTGACGTGCTAGAAAATTGAATTAGTTGGCCCAAATCAATCCTTTATTGGCTTTCAGCATGCCTGCCTGTTTATGCCGTGATTCATTTGAGTATGGGGCATTTAAGCCAAGTCTATAGCCTTGCTATCTGTGCCCAAATGTTAATATCAATGTCTGACAGTTGGCTTCCAGTTCGCTGTCAGCTGCTTCTTATCCGTTGGCGGCTTAACTGTCATGCAACTACAGTAAAAGAGGCAAAGTATCTATGAGATGGCTGTTAAATAGCGAGTGAGCCCGCCAAGCGATTCAAGTAAATGCGAATCCGAATACGAATACGAATGTGAGTGTGAATGTGAATGTCTATGCGTATAGCGCCGTCCGCTAGGACTATGTCTGGATATATTAGTGAAGAGGGGGTTACTGAATGGGGTGAGGGGTTTGTGACAGCAACCCCAACACCAATACCACCATCAGCATCGGCAAAAAGAAGTGAAAAATAAATAAAATAGAATGCTAAAAATTCAATTTGCAAAACGTTATCCGTGGGATTTACATAAAGCAGTCATTTTGAAGTTATACGCAGCCCGAATTGGGACATACTTGCTATATATATATATAGATGTATATATAGATATATATGTATGTGATAGAGAGATGGCAACTACAGCAGTCTTTGCCCTTCGATTGAGGCTAAAACCCGCTGCCATGTCAATAACTTTGCTTGTATTAGTCATTTGAGTAAGGCAGCAGCATCTCAGCTCTCACAGCTCTCAGCTCCCAGCTCTCAGCTCTCTGCTATCGCAGCTCTCAGCTTGGCTTCATCGCTTCTCTTATTATACCCTGTACACATGAATTGGGGAAAAACAGGGTTAATAACATTGGGCGGAGGCATCAGAGCTGGGTTTACCGATCTTATTTCGATATATTCTGATAGACATGTACGTCTGTCTGTATAAAAACTAAGGTCCCGAAAACTGTTAAATTCTCATGTTCGGAATGGAGAGATACGCAGATCAAGTTTATTTAAAATGTTTCTTGCCACGCCCCTTTCACGCCATAATTGATAAAAATCGAATAACAAGCTTTACATTGAACATTAAAGATTTTTATCTGGAATATATAATATAAAAAGCTCATTGAAATCCATAAATAAATACAGGAGATATTGAAATAACAATATTTTAAAAATATTTATAATCTACATTTTTGAATTAGATTTCAAATATACGGTATAGGGTATTCTACAGTAGGACGCTTCTGACTAATCTGATCCGCCCATTTTGATTTTCTCTTGCCTGCGTAATTCGAAATTTTTACTGCGAATAGACGATTGAGTTTGGGTTGCAAATGGAAAACCATCAAATTTATTGAAATCACTTGCTGCTGCTGCTTCGACTGCTGCTGATTGTGCCTCAGCTCGTACTTCATGCTCAGTGTCTAAAAGCAGCTCCATGTCTCCATGTTGCTGTCCGCATCCTTTGCTATTGTAAACATCAAATCACAGACAGTAAAATCCCAAACATATACGTCTATACATATAGATCCACACATATACGCATCAACATAAACGTAAACATAAACAGGCGCAGCGTAAAGCATCTTGGCGAATGTCCTTTTTGGTCATGCGGATAGTCTGTCTCAGTCCCAGGCCCATCCCCAGTCTCGATTTGGTATTGCCATTGGCTTCTCCTCATCTTATGCCTCAATTTTAACCGTTGCGCTGTAAATTCGGCTCAATTCTCTAAAAAGTTTTCAACGAAATTGACTTGGCTTCGAGCTTATGTGGTTGTTTGTTGTTGTCGTTGTGCCATTCGGTTCGTAGGTTATCAAAAAGCGGGACCCTACAATAAATTACACCAGTAACAAAATAATAGCCGAACGAGGAATACGCTGTAGTTTCATGCTTTTTAACTTAATATAGACTATTTCAATCAATTAAAATGTAGCTTTTTTTTAACCTTATATAAGTTTATCGAATTTCATTTAATATTTATTTCTTTGTTGACTTTTTTGTCGTTAATCAAAATTAATACCACACATAACTCTTTTGTACAATTTTAATAACTTTTATTAATTTTATATTAATTCGATTTCCATAGTATTATATTCTTTAAAAACTTTCAATGTTGTCGAAATTAATACCAAGCATTTTTTGTAATTTTTAGTATTTTCTTAATTATTCATTTGTAACATATTTTTCACAATTCTTGACGCTACTGTAAAATTGTATTCACTATTAATTTATTTGGCGCTCTGCCCCAGTCGAAATTACTTTCATCAAAACCATCATTAGATACTCTGTCATTCGCTTCATTTACAGTATCAAAACCTTCATTCGATATTCTTCCATGATGCAGCAGCCGATGAAGTTCGTCATCACCGTCAACACCGGTCTGCGAGTTGAAGCCATCATTAGTTACTTTGATGTCCCAGTTATTGGCCGGCCTGGAATGCTCTTCCGATTCCGAATCGTCTATCAACTGATGTATACTTCTGGCGTTTACTGTAGCGCAATATAATCCACTTAACAGCAGCAGGTAGAGAATCAACTTGTTATTTTGCATTTTTAAAGCTTGTCTATCGACTGATCAGGCTTTAGTCAGACACTCTGACTTTTATAGTACCATGCTCGTCATATTAGCAGCTAATAGCTAATGGCTTATACTATTTCATTAGTATCACTTATTATTTTCGAGAGGGTTACTCAAAAAGTATTAACATATTAAATATTTAATATGCAAAATTATATCATTATAAGTAATATAAAAAAAATCAAACTATTTAAAATGTGCCTAGTCTTGTTCGCGTGTAAAATGTATTATCATTATTTAGAATTAGAGTGTACCATTTACTTATTGATTTACCCTCTCAAAAATAGTAAATATTTATAATACTAAAATACTTTGAAATATTATACCAAGCCTATCAATACCAATTAAACGTTCATAGTATAATTGCGTATTGTAGAGCTTTGTCTGGTTGAGAAAACAAGTTTGTAGCGATTAGATTATGCACTTGCATAATGAATTCAAATAATCGTGAGCACTTGCTGCTTATCTGTAATTAACCGTGGGAAATGTATGCAATTTATATAGTAAAATTTTCTACTGCTGTGGGAATCCCAGATGATAATTGCCACAATTGATTTACAAAATAATTAAAGACTTTTTATTGATACCTGATTGACAGATCTAAAAGCTGTCATAATTTATGGATTGGCATGGCTTTTTTTGGTATTATCATTTTTAACTGCGGTTTAAATATTAAAAATGGATGTAAAATAATAATATTTAATATTTCATCATTTTGAATTACAAATTTAAAATAATGTAAGTCTATATAGATTGAATGATTTATATAATTATTTTCTTATTTATGGTTTAATTAAACTCAATTAACTACACAAAATTTGTAATTCACTGACAGTTTTAATTGCTTTTGAATTCAAATAACATAATAATACCTAAGTAAAAATACACTTTTAATTGCCGTTTAAGTTTTGCCATTGAAATACTAATTCTTTATTTGCATGAATTAATTTAAATTATCTAGATTTAAACTCAATTTAAATTCTCAGATAGAATTGCTTATATCAGTCTCTTCTACAGTTTGCAGACATTCAAACAAGGAGTTTGCTGCCTTCTACATGGTTTATGCTCGAACACATCCATTTGATGTTTATCGCTCTGTCTCGCTCCTTAGCTGCTCGTCCGTCTCTTTCTGAATGGAGTGTCGCCATCTCGTTACTTGTGTCATTTTGCAAATGCTGTCAGCTTAAGCGTCCGGCATTGAGCCATATGTAAAGCGAGGCGAGGCGAGGCGAGGAAATCAATAAACTTGCCAGTGGTTAGCAGAAATGTTGGAGGCAAATATTTTGCAATGTTTACAACGTTTGCTGCTGGCATTGGTATTTCTTGGCTCACCTGGCGTTTGCTTTTATCATGCAATAAAAATTCAATCGCACACGTTGACTCAGGACACAACAGCAATGATAGTTATGTGTATCCACAACAAACTACAAACTACAAGCAGCAGAAGCGCCAGCTGTGGGTTCTGTCCCAGCTCAGTGCTTAAATATTCACATATCGCAAATTCAATTGAACGCAACGCACAGAGCTCCATGCTGGAGATAGACAGGAGACAGGAGACGGGAGACAGGAGACGGGAGACGGGAGACAGGAGCAGGGACAGGAGCAGGGACAGGAGACAGCAGAGAGAGAGGACATTGCAGTTAAGCCAAGGCAATGTGGCCAGCGCTACGCAACCTATAAAATGGTGTTGACAACAACAATGGGAATACACACACCCACACCCACACACAGGCACACACACACACACACACAAAGAGCCACACACACACAATCGCAGTTAAAGCTACGAGGTAAGGACAGCCGCAAAACGTTACTTTTTATATGTTAAAAAGGATTTGCGGTTAAGCCGAATGGACAATGAGAGGGACACTGTCTCGCACTGGTTGCATGCCCCACCATCGTCCCTCTCTCTCTCTCTCTCTCTTTCTGTGTGTGTTGTTGCCTGAGCTACCGGACTTACAGACTAGTCAGATAACATCTGCACATATCCAAGGATTGGGCATGGCTAGCCGAGCAACTTGTTTGTGCTACTAATAGGGATCAACAATGGGCAGCCTCTTGAGACGACAAAAAAGCCCCACAATAACAACAGCAAAATGACTGAGGGACAACGGGTTGGAGGGACAGCGGGACAGAGGGACAGACAGTTGGGCTGTCTGTCTGGCAAGCGGGCAGGTGCGTACTTTTGGGACAGTGTCGGCTGCCTAATAAGCATCGATATTATGGGGGCTTGTTAAAGAATATTGCGCATACGCAACGTGTGCCGCGTTTGGCAATTATTCGTTAAGCGAGAAATAATCGCATCGCATCGCAAGTGAATTAAATTAAAACTTGCTCAGCATTGCATAAATCAAGGCAGGCAACGGCAAAAGGATTCTGGGGGCATGGCAAGATGAATGTGGAGTGTAGGAGGGGGCGGGGCGGTGGGAAATGTGGGAGCTGCACATGATGAAAATTCACTTAAGCATTTTACTCTGCTGCTGCTTCAGCTTCTGCTGCTGCGAAGTGCGTGCTGTGAGGCAGAAATCAAAAAGAAGGTAAACTTTTCGTGGAAAACAAATTTGCAACGAACGTGTCGGTGAGAAAAAAAATTATACTTCACGTGCGAGGCACTAATACGCACACCAAAGTGATTTAAACGCAATGCAAATTTAGTGAGAAGCGAACAGAGATCCGTGAAAGTAGAGCGGGAAAGAGGGGTGGGGGTGTGGAATGTGAGGCGTATAAATTAATGGCGCTTAACTTGATGTTTACAAGACGAATGTGCACTGTGCGGTATCACCAGGATGGCAGTTTTAACCAGCAACTGTAGTAGGAGCCGAAGCTGAAGCTGAAGCTGTAGATGGAACAGCAGCTGTCGCTGCGAGCCCTGCGAGTGCGCTGAGCGTATGCAAATGTTAACTTCACTTTGACGCAGCCCGTTGACAACACGGCCAAAGCGAAAATACCGTTAAGACTTTGCCACGAAATGCCAATGCCACAGCAACAACAACAATTCCGGCTACAGGAGCTGCGCATCTCTGAATCTGATGAGGCAACTGCGCGACACAGAGCCGATTAAAAGTTGCCACGACAACGTCCCATCAGACATCACATCACATCGCCTCGCATCACATCACAGAGCATCACATCACACACACACACACACACTCGTATATATCCCGACATAGGAACGTACAGCGCAGTGGGGTACAGTAAACACATTTCCACTGAGCTACTTTCAACTGCCGAGGCTGTAAATTATTTTTAACTACAGGGCTGCATGAGCTGCAATATTTCTATCACTCTAAAATTCATTTGCAACTAAAAATGGCAGCTCTTTGTTTAATAGCAATATTAATACATGTTTTAAATCAATTTTTATACCTATTTTTAGACCTATTTCAAATCATATATTATAAATTACAGGGCTGCATGAGCTGCAATATTTTGATCACACTCAAATTGGCAATACATATTTTATACCTATTTTATATAAATGTTTATACCTATGTTTAGTACTATTTTAATACATTACCGATAAACTTCAAGGCTGTACAATTTTTTTCGATTTTGTTTTGTTTATAGTCATTATATTTTTTAGTAAGTATTATTTTTTCCTTTTTTAAGATAATAATAATATGAGATCCCGAAGATACATTTTGCAGTATTTAGCAGTTCTTAAATCAATTAAAATTAAAAAACAAAACCAAAATACTAAAAACCAGAAGCTCCTAAATCTTACAGCCTTGCTTCATATTAATTTTATTTTAATTTCAATAAAAAGATTGATTTTTAAATCTGATATTAATTATCAATAATAGATAATTTTCATATCGAAACAGGTTAAGCATTAAGTTAATTTTACTAGAGAGTTTAGTCTCTGCAATGAGATATTTTGTAATTTTGTAATTTGTTTGAGCTTGCAGCCCTGGCGTGGAGCAGAAGCTGCCACACGTACACTGCATATATCAGGGAGTCACACACACACACATACATACGCAAACCTACTTAACACACGTAAGCTCTTATGCTATGCTGCCCGGTCTGCCCTCTCCCCGCTCCCCTTGGCCATTCGTTGCCCTTGCAACTCATAGGACTTGACAAGTGCCATTAGAATAACTGTAATAATTATATCGCTAATGTGCACTTACTATTGTTGACACAAGCCACGCCCCTAGGAGGCAACGTTTTTGACGAGATTTATCATTCATACTTAGTACACATTATATATGTACTATATTATGTCGCAGGGCATCTTAGCCCCTTGCCTATGCCGGCTCTAAGGCTGGCCGGAAGGAAAATGCGTTATTTCAAATTTATCGACGCACTGGGAATGTTATTATGGCAAAATCAATAATAAATATTGACAGTCAGTGTTTGAGAGTTTGAGAGTTGAGGTCACGTAGGGGGTAGGGTGATGGGCGAAGGAGGCTGGCCTTTAGAGCGCCACCTAGGGGCAGGAGTCGCAAACGCATAACATTTAAATGTCGCCTCGCCAGTTAGTCATGTGTGCGTCAAGTACGCAACGAATCAGCGGCAAAAATCCAATGAAACAAATATATATAGATCTATATAGAGAGAGAATCATTTGAGTGACTTCAATGAAGATGATGGCTGGCTGGCAAGGGCGAGGGTGGGCGTGGCGTGGCGCGACCATGACTGATGGCGATGGCATCGCTGCAGTTAGATAGACAAATACAATGGGGATGGTGAATTTGTAGTGGGGGTGCACATAACAAGCTCAATCAAAGACAAAACGAAAAAAACATCAAATCAGCACACATACACAGGCAAAGAGACACACACACAGATACACACGGATACACTAGAGATACAGCTCTCACGTACACTTAGAGAGTGCGAGGCAAAATGAAGGACATGCGATTGGATCTGTATTGATATAAATTGCTGGAGCGACTAACGCGAATTACAGCGCGAGTAGCGAAGGCCAGGAATATGAGGGGTAGGGGACAGATGAAGAGCAAAAAAAGGGGGGGGGGGTGGGGAGGGGAGGAGCGTGTGGAGCAGTTTAAGAATGGAAAGTATGAGTTATTATACCTTATTTTAATGCAACATTTTTAAAAGGCAAAATCTGTAATATCGTAAAATATTAAAAAAAAAAAATTGGTGGTGTAAAATATTTAATTATTCATTGAAATTTAAAATGTAAAATATAAATTTAAAAAGCTGCATACCTATAAAATTACTTTAAAAGAATACTAAATTTAATTATTGAATTATAGATTTATTTCTAAGCAATAAAAAGCAGCAAGCAAAGAGCATACATTATGCTACTTGGGAGTATTTTTTGCAGCATATTCTTAGCGACGTTACGTTTAAATTTATGTGCAGCAGCTCAGCGATTTATATTTAATTAAATAAGCATGTGTGTGTTGGTGTGTATATGTGCACGTCAGCGTGTTTGTGTATTGGTGAGTTTAAATGTGTTGTCATCTAAATAGGATATGCGATAAGTTATGCTAAACGCCAAGCCAGAGACTGCTGCAGATAGCTTCAAGTGTCTTGGGGCGTAATTTATGCATTATTTTCCGCTTAAATACGCACACAAGATATATGAGAGGCACAGACAGCACTCGTAGCACTTCTACTGGCAATTATTGTTGATATTGCTCTGCCTCGTGCCTATTGTTGGAGCAAATCGCACACAATTTTGAGCCAACTAAAATGCATACCAATTTGAAGCCTTATGCCAAATACATACATACATACGTATGCTATACGGTCCGGTTAGTAACTTGATTAAGTGCCGTCTAATCGAAAATGTATGAGTTATTTACATAAACGATTAGCAATGGGAACTGCAGCGGATATGCCAAAATGCTATACGAAACAAACGCTAACAGAGTGCGCAAATTAAACGAAAAACACGTTAAAATCCAGAGCCATACATGCACTAATACAGACAGTGTTGCCAACGGAAAACACAAATGAATCACAAAATAACAATAACAGAAAATAAAACAAATAAACGACACAATAATGTAAGGGTACAAACAAAATTCAATTGAAAGTTGTAACAAAATTAATATAAAATAATAAAGGTATTTTTGTTAAAAAAGGTTTAGTTTTATTAAAACAGATCAACAAATTTAATTTATTTTCCTAAATATTACACACTATAGAATATACAAATCGGATAATTTGAAAAAAAAAAACAATTTAACTTAAGCGAAATAAACATATATTTATATAATTTCTTGTTTGACAAAATAAGAAACAAAATTTGTTATATAGTTCTTATTCGCATAACAAATTATGAAACCAAATCAATATTTATGAATATTTTTTTCTTATATTTTTATTTTATAATTAAAAATAAACTTTTTTCTTTATGTTTATTACTTAGGCTTGTATTTTATGTTATATTAACAGATAAAAAGCTTGTTTATAATAACATTACTCAGGATAGCAAAACTATGTAGAAGCCTTGCTATAAAAAAACTCAGAACTGCACTGACAATTAAAAAACACCAGTTTTAACACCATTGAGGCGAACGTGTCTACGTTTACAGCTTGCCCCCTGAAGGCCCTTGACCTGGCTGCCACCCGCAATTATTATTGCTGGCACTCAAAAATATGTATCGCTGTTTTTTTTTTCTTTTTTGTGGCGAATTGCTGGCGAACGCAGTTCAAATGCTGCCCTGTGTTGGCCAGTGTAGGTCGGTGTTGGCTGGTGTTGCGTTGCCTGATTCGTCTCCCTGTGGACTGCAAGTTGAGAGTTGAAAATTAAATAGCAATTTTTGGCCTGGCCTGGGCGTTGCTTTGGCTGCTGTTATTGTTGTTTGCCCTTTTATTTGGTAGTTTTTATTTTTGTGTTTTTGGCGTTTTTGGTGTTTGTTGCTGTTGCAGCATTGCAAATAACATTTCAACTTTCAACACAGCAGACAATGTGGCAGCATGAGCACGACGGTATTTATTTATTTGTATTTGAGCGCGCAGCTCAATTACGTTTAACGCTTTTGACGTTTTACAACATGGCCTGGCTCACACACACACTCACACGCACACACGCGCACACACACATAGCATGGGTTCCGGCTGGACTGCTGATTGGGGCACAGGGCACAAAAAAATGGAGAGAGAGAAGCAGGGAACATGGCAACCGGAGAGCGCGAGGTGCCCCAATCGGCGACGCCATCGTCATGGCCATGGCCGAATGTCAGTTGGCAGGAGAATGAAATGCTTGGCCAAGCGATGCGCAACGAAATTGCTGGAATTTCAACCTTGTTTCTGGGTGTATTTGGTTGCGCTTAATTGGTTCTGTCAGCAGCAGTCGGAGCAGCAGCAGCAGCAGCAGCAGCAGCAGTAGCAGCAGCATCGCCAGGACAGATTAAAAAAGTTGTGCTAAAACAACATTAGCAAAGAGCATAGAGCTGAAGCGAAACGAGCTCTGGAATTTAAAGTATGTGTCTGTGCGCTGGCGTTGGCCAAACAATTTGCTTAGTTATTGATATGAGGCGGCAGTTAGAGCAGGCCAGCGGTAGTGCGAGAGCGGGACAGAGAGCACACACAAAATCCTTGCCATCCTGTACGCCACTTCATTTCCGGGCTTCCGTTTGTAATAATGAGAGTTTGCAGTAATCTCGCGAAATGTACAATCAGTAGCCATAGAGAGGGGCAAGAAAAAGGGGCAAGCGAGGCACTGAGACGTAGATTAGGACAAGGGGGATAGGGGGTGGGGCCAGGCACGTGAACAATGTGCCATACTCGATTTTGCCGGATTGGATCCGCAAGTATTTTGCCCGAACGTCCTTGGCACTAACGGCCAGGCAATGTCCTGTAAGTGCGCTCAATCGTATCAAAAAGAGTCACGTAGCAGGCGGGCACCAAGCCACAGTAGAAGACATACAGCTCTCGCTCTGCGCTTTACAGTTTTGCACTCAATTGCTTATGAAATTAATAGGATATGTCAGTGTTTAGTATTGACCGGAAGTAATACAATTGATAAGGATTATGTATGTCTTAATACATACGAGTGTGTGTGTGTTTGTGTGTTGGGATAATGGGGAGGGAAGTGAGGAACACTCTGCGTGCACTGCTTACAGATTACGACGACATTGATTGTCCAACTGGGCGTATGAGTCATATCGACAGCAGCCTCAGGCGCTGTTTGTCCAATGCATGAGCGAATTTTCTGCAACATTATCATATTGAGTGCGTGTGTCCGTGTGTGTATTTGTGTGTATATTTGTGTGTGTGTGTGTACAGTCAGCGGCCATTGCACCGCACCGTCTGTTTCGGTGCCATGGATTTGCATTAGATGTGGTCTAATTAGGCGCTAATTACACGCACAAATTCATTTGCAAATATTTAAAGTACTGAATGCATCAATTTTAATACGCACAGTGTGGCCAAAACTAATTAAATAATATTGAAAATAGTTTGACAGCAATTAGCATAATTTATGTACAGCATAGTTTATAATAAGGAGCTGACAAAACACATTTTTGCTTTGTTTCGATTTAAATTTTATTAAAATAATATTTCTTTATTTTATTTATTATTATAAATCTGTATAGATATGTATATTCATAAAATACCTTTCGATTGTCCTTAGTTTATATAAATTAAATAAATAATTTAAATTACAATTGTCATTGAAAATACAATGTAATAATATATAAATTTAAGTTTTAAATGGCTTAGTATACGGTGCTATGAAAATATAATTTAAAATATATATATATTTTGTAAGTATTTTATACTATTTTTTAAATATTTGTTGAATATTAAAGTTCATAGTAAATAATTTAATAATCATGTATTAATAAATTATATATAGAAGTTCTTAATTATGAGTTAGAGAAAATATTCAATATGTAAATTATAATACATGTTGAAAATTAATAACGTTTTTTTAACTTTTCTTTTATTAGTAAAGTCATTTTAAATAAGTGCTGGGCAACGATTTCATGCAAATAGTAATAATTCTATATACTGTTTATTGTTTAATAATATATTTATGTATTATTGTAGTTTATTATAAATAATATAATTAATTAAGCATCTTAAAATTATTCTTAAGAAACTTTAAGAAAAACCTGGGGAACTCACAGTGATTGCTATTCAAAAACACTTTATATATATTCAAGTACTGCGAAACTGATGTTGCAAATACTTGTAGCCATAGCAGTATGCATTTTTGTTTGAATATTAATTATCATAATATTTAAGCCAGCAAATAAGCTGTTTATTGCAAATCAATATTTCAATAATGTGTTTGTTCGTGTCACGCTGGGCAGGGCCATCGCTAGTTTGGCATTTGCTATTGACTCTATTGACTGGGGCTTTTGCGGCGTGGCAGCCTGGCGTATGCGCAATTATTAATTCAGTACTCTCATTATGCTGAGCGCCACGCTGATTGTGCCTGTGAGCGCCTGTTGTTGTTTTTATTTAAATAATTTAATTGCTTTTCGATTTGTTTACAAGCTGAAAATGCAAATTTCCTTTACACAGGCGTGTGAGGCAGTCAATTGACTGCGATTTAAATCCAACCTGCGCCCCCCAACAGTTAATCCCCCTGCTTGAGTGAGGGTATGGCCATAATAAAATTAAAAACGGTCAAATGGAAATAAAATTGAAAATAATATACAGTTGTGTGGAAGCCAAGTGCCTAGAACTATGTGCCGTATACACTATTTACATTGGCAATCAAGTGCCTCCCTCCCTCTCTCTGGCTCTTTGGACTGCTCTGATAAGCTCTGCCAGCGGCTGCTTGCATAACCACATTAGCCAAGTGCTGCTAAGCCAGGGCCAAAGCCAATAGTCAACAAGGCGCTGCCAAGAGTCAAAGGAGCGTGGCCAATTCAATTTGTTTGTCTCACTATCCTAACCCTAACCCTCTGCTGCTGAGCTAACTAAATCTTTGGCTTATTCCCCAGTTGCATATAGCAGGCAGCAGCAGAAAAACCGTTAGAAAATGCGGAAATTATTATTGGTTTTTTAGAGAGATGCCAGCCAGAGATCCCAGCGGTAAACTCTCAGTGGCGCAATGATGAAGCAAGCCAAAAACTTTTGCTCGCCTTAAGTTTATCCAGGAGCAGCAGCAGCACTAGATATCCTTCGATATCCTGCCTCGACCATTGTCTCCATATTGGACTCAGGACAACAAAAACCAAAATGGGCGAAGCCGATCAGTCGAACGCGTCTGACTGTAGAATACCCTGTAACCAATAGTTTCAATATTATTTAAAAATATAGATTATAGATATTAATTATATATTTCACGAGATGATGACAGAGATGATGACAGAAACCCACTTACCCATCCGCTGCTGTGGTAAGCGAACAAGTCGCCCGCTGGTGGCTGCGGCGCTCGCTCTATGCCTACGCTCATAGGCAACGCTTGGCCCCTCTCTTATTTGGTTGACTTGCTGATTCTCTAAGTAAGCGCAAGCAACTATTATTTGTGAGGGTGTGTGTGGTCTCTACAGGGCCTAATTCTGTCGATTACGTACGAGTGTGACCTTCCCCTCGACTGATTTGCACCGTCCTCACTGGTGCTTTTATTAAAATTTTTTTTGATTCCTTTTATCTTTAATATCTTTTGTGTTTATTAAACAATTTCAATCTTTAGAATAGGTAGGTAGGTCTAAATTCTGATTAGTAACTTTCTAAATTCAATACTAGGTTTGTTATTTGGTTTTTATCAATTAACTCATAAATAAGGCGTGTTACTCAACATTTGAAATATATATCATCTGCGTACTTTATATATCGATATAACTTTCGAAAATGGCTGCTCTATCTTTGATAGTTTTCGAGATCTCAGCGTTCATACAGACAGACAGACAAGGCTATATCGACTTAGTTCGTCGATAAATAATATATATATTTTATGATTACTCCCACGCCTCCTTATGTGTGTTACATACAATAGCCCAAATTTATTAACCCTGTTCTTACCCGTTTCATAAGTACAGGGTATAAACAGAAAAAGAGGAAAACTTTACTCATGAACTTAATGCCAGTCGAGCTGCTCGGCTGCATTATGCGTGAAGCTCGAAGTTAGCTTGCCAACTGCCCCAGAGACACACGGACAACAAGGACAACAACTACAACAACAACAGCAGTAACAACAATAAAGTTAAACTCATCCGGATCTGGCAGCGGATGCGGATGTTATTGCTGACTTTGTGCATTATTCTTAAATCCGATTCAATTAAAATGCAACCAACTTGCATATGCAATGCAATTTAATTAACGTCGCTGCGGATTTTTGTTTACTGCATCACCTACTTCTGCCTTCCTCTTCCCCTCTCCCATTACTTCCCCCTCTCCAACACTCTCCCACTCCCTCCGGCTTTGTCTGGACTCCGGTCACTGCCTCAGCATATAAATATCCAGTGGGGCGTGTGTGCATGGCAGCATATCCTTCATATCCTTCACTTCATTATGCAACAATTATGCACAGCAAAGCATGCGTTTAATCTTTTGCCCCAGCCACACACAAGTACACACACATGCACGCCCACACACACATGCATGCATAATGCACACACACACAGCTGCACACTCATGCATATGCGTGATGTTGCCTCTTATTGCATTTTCTGTGCGATTTAATACGCATTTAAATGCAAATTTGTATGCGAAATTATCAACGTGAAGAAATCTTCAGGTTGTAATAACATTTGTGTTTACCACGCCCATATTCGCAGATATATATGGTGAATATAGGCACATATTATCGATTATATATGTATATGCAAACATATTTTACATATTTAATTTTTAATATTTTTCACCTCTTGTAAACCGCTAATAATAGGTAATAAGTAATTACAATTTATTTACCTTTTTACTTAGATTGAGTAGAGCGGAGTTTGGTATTATATCATTAGTATAGCATTATATTAATAATATTTAGTTTTGATAATAATATTAATAATTTATATTAACGTCTCTAGAAAACTTGATCCTTATAAAAATTACGCTTTCGTTTAGTGCCAAATAAAGTCAATTAATTAATATTTACCACAAATTAAAAATAGATATTTAATTGAAATTAATTCAGCAGAAATAATTATTGGATACTATGTATGTATATCCCGATAATTGTTGGCAAATACACTGGAAACAATAAAACTGCAGCAAAAAAACTGAGGCAAAAGCTGGCGAGAGAATAATAAAAACAAATAACATTAATAAATTGAAAAAACAAGTGCTAGAGCTACAACAAACATGCTATAAATCGAAATCTAATCAAATAGAAATTGCTAGAGGAACTTTTTCGCACTGCTGCTGCCACTTGCCACTTGCCACGCCCACATCTAAATGCCCATGGCATCTCTACCCATACCACGGCATGCTTTTATGAAATCGTCAACAACTTTATTTGTTTTCAATGGCAATATTTTTGCAACGCGCTGAGTTTTTGTGTCGACACACACATACACTGATACAAGCAAGTCTGGATACAGATACGGACAGAATCAGATACGGATACATACACAGAAAAAAAATTTGAATCTCCGTTCTTTGAGTTAAGAATATATACAAATGAATACGTATTTAGTAGGTCAATTTAATATTCATTTTATTTAACATAATTTATTTTAGTTTATGCGAACCTAAATTTTAAATATATAATTTTCTACAGTCCAGTTTTATATACTATTTATTTAATCACTTGAAATATTAAATATATTTATTAATAATCAAGTTAGTACTTTAGCTTCTTCTGGCATACCTTTAGGATTTTGGCGTTTGTCTATGTTTTGCATTTGTTGCAAATACATGGGAATTTCATTTGAGAATGTAATTTTTCTCTCTGTGTAGACAAACTAGATGGCTGCTACTATTTTTGTGGCCTGGTCTAGCCTGGCCCGATCCGGTCTATCCTGGGCTGGCTTTTTTATTAGTTGAGGCAGCTTGCGCTGAATTGATTTGTTGTTATCGCATTGTTGCGGGCAGATGGATGAATGGCTAGCTGAGAGTCATGGATAATAGAGCTGGACTAAGCACTGCGAATGGATATGGGTTGGAATAGGGATGGGGACGGGAATGGCCATTGTGAAGAAGCAAAGTTCTCGGGTAAGTCAGGGGGTTGTAGGGGGTTGTAGGGGCGTGGTAAAATTGAAAATAAAAGCAACATCTGCGCTGTCAACAAATAAATCAGCAGACAATTTCATTATTTGACAGTAAACGCGATAAACTGTACCGAAAATCGAGTCAACGTGACCCGGCAATCGAAAGACCCGAAAATAAGTAAACAGCTGGCCTACAAGCCCACTCCACCCTACCCTCCTCCCCCTCCGCCTACTCTTAGTACACACACAGACACAGACACGCGTGTAAAGTTGTCGCCTGTTGACAGCGTTGAGATTTTAGCTGTGGCAAGTTTTTCTGAAGTTGGCCAGGCACACACAATTAGCAGCTTCCTCTCGACTTGCTTTATTAATTGAGCTGCAAAAGTTGCGCCGCATAAACGTAAGCAAAGCGACGTAAGAGCGCAAACGTAACCCCAACCCTCACCCCAACCCTTACCCCCAACCCTCGCCCTAATCTACACAAACCCTCGACCCACAAACACACCTAGACCTAACTAGGCGAACGGACGCAGGTCGCAGTGGAAGACAACGTATGGAAATCGCTGTGCGTGTGTGTGTGTGTGTGTATGTATGTGTGCAAAAGTTGCTCCTAGCTGAGGTGTGGGAAGAACTTAGGAGTGGGAGCTGAAGTGTGGGAGGGAGATAGAGCAAGCAGAGTGGAGCAGAACAGGAAGCAGAGCAACCACAGCAAATGAAAGTAGCGGCTGACTGGGATTGTGGCAGTAGTTGCTGCACAGCGAGAAATAAAACTTTAATTAAATTATAATTGAATTATAAAATTAGTTGATTTTATCTATGCGAATAACTTTGCATACTTATATTAATAGTTCTTATTGCAAATAAATATAATATACTTAATTAAAATTATATTTTATTCTTTTCTTGTTATTATTATATTTATTTATGTGATTTATTTATATTAATTATTTATAAACTTGTAAAAACTTGAATTAGGATTTTTTGTCGTACTCTTTCGGCTCAACTTCACCTTCGAAATGCTTAGTTTGCTAATTTGTGTTCTCTCAGTGTAGCTGTTAGTCGAGGCAGAGTGGCAGGCATAGTTGAAATGCTCGAATAAAATTTCATTAAATACACCGAACATACTCACAGACAAGTGCACGCAATTATGGTAAGACAGTTAAGTTTTTGATTGTGGGAATCACGCATGAGTACGCACACCAGCAGACACAGAGAGAGACAGAGAGATAAAGAAAGAGAGAGAGAGCAACACATATTCACTCATATGCGACTTTTTCGTAGAACAAATTCTCAACTCAACTCGTGCCTGGAGTCGCCAAGAGGCTAGGAGGCAAATTCTCATTCGTTGCGGGTTTTAGTTTTAACAATTGCCTCAATTTATGTCTCAAAGTTTTCAAGCACAACTTTTGCCAGGCATTGTCTGCACACGCACACACATGTGAATGTGCGTGTGCGTGTACGTGTGCGTGTGCGTGTGTGACCCCATAGTCAACTACGCGTGTAATAAATTTCAATGGCTGTCGTTTAATTAATGATAACAAATGGGGTGGAGTCTTCGACAAGAGCCCCACCACAACCACAGTCGACAGCTACTAGACTCGTTTCACTTACAGGCACAGAAATTGGGGCGTTAATTCAATTTAACAACAAATATTGACATATGCAAATTCACATAAATGTTTGTCAATCACCGCCAAGACATCAGACGCCATCTTCCCATTATCCCTACGCCATTTTCGGCATAATTGTTTGTAAAAATGGCAATGAGCCGCATTAAAGCGCAATTATTTGCAGCTGGCATTAGGCGATGTCAGTTGGCATAGGATTTAGGATTTAGTATTGATTCAACTCCATATACACCCACATGCTCCCAATATGGCCAAGTCCTATGGCATTTATGTAAGTTCCATTAATCATATTTCTCATTACGCTCTGGCGATTGTGCATGGACCAAAAGGGATATACATAGACGTAGCTATGGCAATGGAAATGAATATGTTTTGGCCCGTCAATAGGGTTTTTTGTTTAATCATAAATTCCAGTTGATTATAGCATAAATTATTATTGCTATTATGCACAGAAAATGCCAATAAAAGATTGCCCTTCAATCAACTGGCGAGTTAAATACAAAATTGTGCATAATTATTATGCTATATTTCATTCAATTGCATATTTAGACGATTTATGCGGCACAAACAGGAACAAATCGTAAATTCAAAGTAATTTCATAGTTAAATTGGCATTTATTGGAATTACTATAAAATAAATACAGTGAAACAAAAATTTTATTATTCTAAAATGTTATAATTGTTGCTTATTATTTATTATAATTTTTTTTTACATACAGTACTAAATACATACAATATTTTATAAATATAAATACAAACTTTTCATACTTTTATTAAAGTTAAGAAAATGTATTCCACTTTTGCATCTGATTAGCACGTGTGGAATAAATATTTTAAACTTTAGAATTCTCAAATTGGAAAGCAAGAAATGCAAAAAGCTTCTTGAGGCTGAGTTCAAAATTGATTCGAAACTAGCTAAATTAACTGAATAAAAATACCTAATAGATCTCTAAGCATTTTCTACCTGACACAAGTTCCCACAAATTCCTTATGCCTCACATAACAAGCTGCTAGGTCACATTTCTAGTCTTGAAGTTGCTAAAACCCAATGAGAATTGGTTTGATATATAACCGCCTTTCAACCTATTTGAACTGCTTTAAAAAGCCAACGAAAACTTTTGGCATCTGACCCAACGAAATGTCTGCTGTCTGCTGTCTGCTGCCGGGGTAACCAAAGTGAAGAGGAGCCTAAGGGGTATGCAGGGGACTTTTGTAGCTCGTTTTATCACAATTTAAGCCCACTTACGTTAACTGTAGTCTGATTTGTGAGTAGATGCAGCTCGCTTACAGTGACTGTGTGGTTAGCTTTTGAGCTGCCCCACATGCCACATGCCGCTTGCCGCTTGCCGCTTGCCACTTGCCCCAGGCGTCTGAGAGTGAGACTGATGCTCTTTAGCGCATTGTGCGATACCAAAAATCTAACAATAATTTGAAAGCAAAGCGAACACAATCAATGGCCATAGAAACAGTTTTGGCCAAGCTCAATGCAGCTAACACAATGAGGCCCACTCGGTTTCAGCTTCTGTCTCAGTCTCAGTCTCAGCCTCTCTCTCATTCTCATTCTCATTCTCATGCATTCTCATTCTCTGGTTGTCGTTGCCGCTCTCATTGACAGCATCTGAAGTTGATGGCCGGCACATAATGGCAGACTAATGACAATAATCGCCTCGCTTTTTGCCAGGCGACACACACACACACAAACACACACACACATGCAGAGTCCACACACAGTTGGAGAATTTATGGCCAAGGCCAATGGCAATGGCTACGACTGAGGCAGCATTCAACCATGCTGCTGAAACAGAGAAAGAGAAAGGTAGAGAGAAAGGGAGAGAGAGGGGAGTGAGAATGGATTGAGCTTGGGCTTGGATTTGGGGCTTGGAGTTGTGCTTGCCACAGCAGGATATTCGATTTATAAATGAGTCGAGCGTTAAGCGCTATTATGAAAAATATGCTAAATTATTGTGCCATAAAGCAAAATGCCGCAAATGAGACTGCTTAGCAGCAAGAGCAGAGCGTACACACTGAGAAAAATTGCGTACAAAATTCTAGAATAAATTAATAAGAATAAGAACTTTAAGTACCATTATTTGGCAATTAGATACAAATAATATAAAAATAAAAGGGGATAAAATATAATATAAATATAAATAAAATATATAAACGGGAATAAAATTTAATTTTTTCTAACGTTTATATAAACTTGTATCTTGGGTTTTCAATACTTGTCTATCTGGCATCAAGTTCGAAATGCTTGGCTTCCAGTACTGAAATCGTGTTTTTTCTTACTGTGTACGCCTGAGGTTTGTTCCCTTTGCCAGTTGGTAGTGGGTTAAAGCAGTTATCAAGGTCGAGCACTTTATTAAATTTGAAATCAACTTTTTAGCGAGTCGCCCTCCCTCTCTCTCACTCTCTCCTTGCCAACATCTCTCTCTCTCTCGCTTCCTCCATTCCCAATCGCTGTGCTCATGTTCATGTTTTGCATGTCGCCGTGTGCATACATGCCCCAAGGCGTGGCAGGGCCTGGGGCCATGTGGGATGCATGGAGTCGTCGTACCATGGCGGATATGCGGCGTGCGCGCCATTATTGCGCCATTAAATTTGTAAGTCAAGCATTTTAATATTTGGGCCAAACAATGCAAACGAAGCTACCGAACTGCGCCTTGCAGCCTTGCATTGTTGCAGCAGCTACACACACACACACACAATGCACGGCAGCAAACTGAGTGAAGAAACATGCAGACGCCTCTGTCGCTGCCTCTGCCGCTGTCGCTGCTGATGCCGGCAGCGACAAAGATATGCAATTTCGCATATGTACTTATATGCTAGCGACATGAAAAGGATCAATTGTGGCAAAACGAATTGCATACGAATGTAAGCAGTGTGAGTTGGAAGAGAGGAGAGGGAAGGTCGAAGAATAGCAGGGATCGGGGAGGGGGGCAGAGTGCAGCAGAGGCAACTGGTGCAGCTCTCGAAGCAAAACGACAAAGTAATCCGGGATTTGCATTTTATCGGAATGTGGCGACGACAGCGGCGCTGGTTTCATATAACATGCTGCACAGTGTCCCTGCACACTGGCCAAATACTGCATATTTATAACTGAAACAACTAAATGTACAGTACGAATTTCAGGTAAAGAAAATAATTGAAATTTTCTTAATTTGTATATTAAATGTACTAAATCGCTCCGTAATATTTAAGATCAGAATAGTTAGCTAGGTGATGTCTCTATATCTGCCGGTTAAATGCTCCTTTTTTTTTTTTAATTTAACTCTTTATTTTTTTTAATAATTTTTTTGTCTACAAGCACAGTTTTTCTCTAAAGCTCATATAATCGTGGTTTATAATAGAAATAATATATTGTTGCGTTGTACAACTAAAGTTGGAATTATTTTCGGTGTATCTTACTATATACATTTATCTTGCTCAATTTTCAAATGATTCTTATGAGTCGTTCGAATGAAATCAAATAATTAAAATTTTATATCCATGTACTACATATATTCAGACAAACTTCGATTTCTCAAAATATTGTTTGTATACAAATTTTTATTATGCATGTATGTAATTAAATATTAATTATCGTTGGCCACAAATACTAACTCTATATTATTCATATAATTTTGTAATATTAATACTTTGCTGGAAACCCATATTATTTCAATATTTAAGAAACTACAATTAAAAAATTAAATTATAATATTAGCTAGCATTTAAATTGATTTAATTCAAATATTATTAATTACCTGTTTAAATTTTATTTAGTTTAGGCTGGTCTTACAAATAATATTACTATTACACAGATGCAAACTTTTTTTTCGTTTGATCTTCTCTCATTGCATGTTTATCGATCATCCAACAACAAAGCGCATGCGCGTTATCTATGAACGGTAAATTTTGTTGCTGATCTCTTCACACATGCGCAGCGAATGCGTGCAATGAGAAAAAGTAGGCCAAATTGTAACTGTAATTTGCGTTTCTTATCTGCTTATCTGCTAAAATGCAAGAGCAGCTCACAATAACTTGTAAGCAGCGAGAGGAATAAGTCGATTGTACTGATCTCAATAGCAAATTCACTAACAAAATAATAAATTAATATTAAATTATAAACAAGACATTAAATTAATTATTAAAAATTAAAATGAAGTAATTTATTAGTTATACAAGTTTGTTTCCATTTCGAAATTCTTAAATTAAAGAAACAATTTGCAGACCCACTGTACACTGGCTGCTGTCTGGCTATAGGTATATATATTTGTATGTGTCTGTGTAGCTACAGTAAAGAGCAACAGCAACGGCATACGTGATATGTGCGCGCTGCTCGCACACTCAGTTGCCGTCTCTCTCGCACCGTAAGTCAGTCATTTGCATGCGTCGCATATTTGTCGTTACAACAGGCAACTGTTTGTTATGCAATTGCAGTTCTGGAGTAGAAGTATTGCCTGCTCTATGCTCTATGTGTGAGTGTGTTCTATATGTGTGTGTATTGTATATGTGTGTGTATTGTATGTGTGTGTGTGTGTGTGTGTGGTATTGTTTGTTTTTGTTTTCTGCATGTTTGCAGCAGCAGCTTATTCATATTACATAAACTAACTGCGCGCGTCTTGCGTAACGAATCGAAACTGCAATCAAGAAGCAGAGAGAGCAACAGCAGCGAGACGATAAAGTAGAAGGGGGATCGAGAGGAGAGAGAGAGTGGAGCGTGTAGGGAGCGCTGCAGTAGAGCGTGGCCTGCTTATCAGCCTGCAAAGTGTCTGCTAATCTGCAATGCCGTTGACATTTCTAATCAAATTTTGGCTGCTGCTTAAAGCGTTTTCGATAAGCACCAATACACGTGTGCTTTTTTATACACACACACTTCACACACATACACACACACACACAGATGTGCGTAAAATGTACGATTTGGAAAACTACGTGATGCCTTTGTTGGAGCAAAAGTTGTGCGGGCAACAGTTGCCAATGCCAGGCAGAACAGCATAGCAAGAGCCTCAGCTCAGCAGCAGCCCAGACAAACTCCAGCACGCACCAGCCTACACTGACAAAAACAAATAAATTAATAGTAAACATTAATTAAAGTTCATCGAAAAAATTTAATTATGTATAATAAAAATTAATAAAAGGTACAAAAAGACAAAGGAATCAAAAAAAAAACCGTTTATATTATAGTAAAAATTATTTAGATAATATTTTATAATGGTTATATATATTTATCTAATTTGTATTTAAATATTTTATTGTTATATAAATATTATTTTATTTATTAAACTGTCGCTGGGCGTTGCTCCAACACTCGCTGCCTAACGCTAGTTGGACGAACACCAGCTGGCCGTTCTCTCGATGGCCGAATTCTCGTTGACTGATCTCGCGCTTGCTGAACTCTCGCTTGTCAAAATCTCGTTGGGTCAACTCTTGCTACAAAACTCTCGCTTGCTTAACTGTGGCTACATAACTCTCGTTAAACGATCTCTCGCTGGCCAAACTCTCGTTGGCCGAACTTTTCCTAATGTGCATTGTCAAAATTATCTTGAGAGATTTGAATTTCTAGATGTTATTGGTTTGTGGTTTGACAGCAAGTTAGTGACTACGTCATGGCAAAATATTTTATAAATATAGATTAAATTATTAAAATCAATAGTTTCAATACAAAAAACATTTTTTCTTTAGATTTTTTTGATAATTAGTTTAAATTAAATATTATGTTCATGCTGGAATATGGCTTTCAATGTGCCTTATATTCTGTATCAAGTGTATGTATTTAATATAAATAATTTTTGCAGTGTATAGACACACACACACACACACTCATAGCTCGGGAAATGGCAGTCAGTTTTGGCTGGTTTTTTTTGCTGCTGCTCTCTGTTAGCATTCCAACTTGTGCCACACACATTTTTTAACATTTTTGGCGAGAAACGCATTAAAATTTGTTGCACGTCGCATAAATGCTGCCCCTGAATGTGAGTGTGAGTGTGTGTGTGTGTGCCTGTGATTGTATGTGTGGCAAAGGCGAACGTACGCCAAAGGGGTGGCATCAAGGACAAACCATTGGCATTGGTTTGGGTGTCAGGTTAGATGTATTTTCGGCTAGTGTTGGTTAACTGCTGAGAGTGTGTGTGTGTGTTTAGGGTGGGAGTGGTGGGAAAGGGAGCCTAACCAACACTGGCAGATTGGCAGCCACACCTAGCCAATGCCAAATAGCTCGGCCACAGGAAAAACTTTTGCTTGACTCTGCACTGCAGGCAAATAAATTTGCGGATACCGAAAAAACCGAAAACAGCACATAAAATCACAGCTAGAGATTGCCAAGGTATTGGTTGTGAAAGGAGACAGACGGGCAGAGTATGAGAAAGAGACATAAGGAGAAAGAGAGAGAGATTGTGAGGGGAGCAGACGAAGCGAACGATAGAGAGAGGGCAAGAGATACTGCTGAGAACTAAAGCGAAGTGATGCTGTCGCATGACTATATTGGAAAGGCTGCAGTCGGACGTACCCGACAGCAGCAGTAGCTGTGCTAAGTCGGACGTAACAAACAATAAGAGCAGGTGCAGTTATCGAAACTTTGTTTCATTCTGTTCAAATTTATATACAATGAACAAGAGAGCGGATTCTGACTTTCACAAAAAAAACGTTGTTTTAAAATTAACTCTCTAATGCAGATACGAGTATATTCAAATAAAACTTGTATATCTGAAAATCAAATATAAATTCATCAACTAAATATTATCATCTAGTAGTAGGTCCTAGTTGCTTGTACTCGAAAGATATTTAGGTATTAATTTTTGACGTACTTTAAATTTTGGAAATAAATAATAAATGAATATTTTAACAATTATGTTTATTAAGTTTAATTCAAATGCTTTTAATTAGGGATTATAAATTCATTTATTTTTATTTGAAAAATATTTTTAATAAATATTGTTATGTTAGATTTGAAAGGAATTAAGCTAATTAATTTATTTACAATTTAAAATGTTTTCTACTGCTTTTTAGATACTTCTGTCCAATGCACAAAACAAATTCACCCGTTTTTAACAGTTTTTAGCAGCTTTTTCACAATTTGAAGCACAGGACACAAAAATATTCATTAAATACCGGAGCCACCCGCACAGCTATACACTTAACTTTAAGCCTGAATAAATCAGAAAAGTGCAAAACTTTTTGCTAAATAGTTTGTAATTATATACATATGTATGTATGTGTGGCATGGCCAGAGTTGAGTTAGTGCTAATTTTTCAGTTATTACACCTGAAGAGCAGCCATTTGAAAAGCATTTATTGAGCTGCCATTAGCAGTGCTTTGGCTCAGATTACTTATTGATTGACGGGCGGGGGGAAGGCTCCGATTGTGGCTTGATGGAGGAGGGGCTGTGGGTTGTGGGTGGAGGAATGCCATTTTATCGCCGGGCTATTACAACAAATGGCAGCTCATCTGGCTGCCAATAACTGGAAATAGTTATGGTCGAACAGTGGAAACAAACACACTCGTACACACATGCTAAATGTGCAATCTGAGGTTCACTAATTGCAACGTATCTATCAGATACGCGCTCAGCCGGATACAGCCTACATGCCAGGGGGAGTATGAACGAGAGAGAGAGGGAGGGAGGAAGGAGAAAGGAGAAAGCAGCCTGGCTCAAGGATTTGTGGTGTCATGCTACTTGGCAATATATGCGAGTTGAGTGTGTGGTGTTTGGGTATTGTTGGCTCTGATTTCTATGGCGCAGGCAAATGAAAGAAAATTGTAAATTGCTTTTAATTAAAAGCACAAACATAAACACCTGCTGTTCTGTTCTCGCTGCCTCTCTCACACACGCTCTCTCTCTCTCCATCTATTCTCTGCTCACACACACGCACACCAATAAAACAATAGGCGGAAATGAAAACGCAATGGCTACGACTATAACTTCAGTGCCAGTCTCTGCTCCCTCTGTTCCACATGCTCCCTCTGTTCCCTCTGCTCTCTCTGCTCACTCTATTCCCAGAGTTGCTTCTCCGTTTACTCCCACACTCGTTGTCTTTGTCTAGTTGTATTGTATGCCACACAAGGCAGACATTAATAAGCCTCTGCTACTGCTGTTGCTGCTGCTGCTGAGTGGCGTCAGCTGTTGGCCTTTGGCTCTCGTTCTCGCTCTCGCTCTTCCTCGTCCGCTTTATCAATCGCTTACTGATTGTTACTCATACGCCGTGTGTTACGTTTTAACTAGACAATTTGCTTGGCGGCTCAATGTTTGCTCATTAAATACCAATGGAGCCCTATACAACTACAATGAAAGTCAACTACACAGCGACACAAAATATTATAGTTTATTGTATAATTAAATTTGTTGTAAATAAAAATCTTAAAAGTAAAAGAATAAACTAACAATAATACAAACTAACATTGTTGAATTAATACTTTTTTTAATATGTATATATTTTTATTTGTATAATCTAAAGACAGTCAATAAAGTAAATATATTATAAATAAAATATATTCTACTATCATTATAAATTACTTGCCTGCTGGCATTAAAATATTTAAAACCATATCATCTCAATGTAATGAGACAATATTTATACAATAAAATACAATTTTAATCTAAACAACACAAACAAATAGTTAATTTTCATCAAATCACATCAAGCTCAATTTAATTTAAGATTTCTATAAAATTTCGTGATCAGAGAACATTTGACAAAACAAACATCAGTTAAAAAAATTAAAAATAAATAATACATTTCTATTGATGCAAATTAAAAGCAAAATTTGAATGTGAATTCAATAGAATTAAAGTGCCACATTAAAATTAACTAGAGCTAAACAATAAATATAAATAATGGACAAAAATATTTTATATTATTAATGGCAAAACTTTATTATTTGACAATTAAATTATTACTCTATTTGATCCTAGTTTATATTTTATGTTTCTATTTTCTGATTTCATAGTCTGTTTTCTAATGCTGTTATTATTTTTCGTTTCGGTTAGCAGTTTTGTTTTTTTGCAGTGCATTAACTGAGCGCAGTGGCCACTCGGCAGCCTATAAGCCTCTTGCAGACTTGTTGCCACAATGTTGCCAGCGAGAAGTGCCAGGCGCCACATGCCGCATTTGCATGCAACAATCGAGGGCGATGCCAGAGCAAACATTGGACAAACGCTGTGTGGCCTGCATTTATTGCATTCGGCTACAACTCATGGCCAAGTGGCTGGAGTGGATGGGAAGTCAGTTTTGCTGCAGCTGATTGTATTTGTGCGGCTGCTGCACCGCACAACTGTGAAAATGTGAAAATGTGGAAATGCACGAAACAAAAATTGAAAATCTCTCGAAAGGCCGCCGCAGCCGCAGAATGCTGGACAGGAGGAGAAGGAGGAGGGGCAACGCCATAACCATTAAGTTGCCTTGCATCTTCGTCTGCTTTGTCGCTTGCTCCCACTTTCTCCCTCTTTCACTATCTCCGCTCTCTACAAATATTCCTTTTGTTTAGCTATGGAGTCGAGTCGAGTCGCCGCCTTAACCATAAATAATGCTGCATTATTTTCAAATAAACTCCACGCTGTGGCTGCCTTAGGCAGCTCCGCCTTTTCCCTCTCTCCCGACCTCCCATCTCACCAATTGCTTCACATTTTTTTTCTACATTTCTTGCTCTTACTCATGCTCTTTCGCCCAACGCCGCCAAATGATTTTCACACATGAAGAACGTGCAAAACTGCCCATAAATCTTGGCGACCATTGCGTTCTCCTCTGTTGTTTTACTTTTTTCGCTGTTTTGTTTCGCTTTTTCGAGGAATTTTTTGGTTTTCCCATTGAATTTGATTCGTAACAAGCATTGCAACAGGAGCTGGATCTTGGCATCTGGCGGTATTGTCGTTTAGCCTTTGCACATTTACATGCAAAATGTTTTGCGGCCTGTCAGCCATATGGCCAATGAACACAGCAGCAGCCGATGTCCCCAACCAATATGCAGCTGCTTTGGTTTATTTGGATACCCTACATAAACATGTTAACAGTTCGTAGGGTATATAAACTATCTGATTCCATACAATTGATTTAGGTAAGACTATTATAGAAACATTTACCATTCCGTTCATGCACAAACTAAATCTATGTTTTCTCTAAAAATCTTAAATTTGGAATGTTTTTTTTTAATTTGATAAGTGTAGAACCCGTACAGCAGATAAATTGTTATTAAATTTAATAAAAATTTGTTTCATACAGATGAAACCATAAAATTAACAAAATTAATTGCTCAAAAAATTTAAAAAAAAAATGGAAAAGTTTTAAACATTGAAAAGATTTGAAATAGTACTATCTATCTGTTATTTTCTCTCTGAACTTATTGACGTCAAGCCAAGAATCACAATTTCCTTATTAAATCAATATATTTAATCGCATTGCAATAGAATGTATTTATTTAAATATTTATATAAATTAAGTGTTTTGTAATTCTTTCGGCAATATCGGTAGTTGATAAACAACTGTCATTAGCAGGTTTACCTGCTGTCGGTGTCATCCGACTGTGGGGTAACCATTGCAACCGCGACTGTGACAATGCCAAAACAAATGCCATAAACTATTTTGGCAAAAAAAATAAACGAAACAAGCTGCAAAAACCAACATGGTTGCCTGTTAAGAAAAGCCAAATGGCAGCGAAAAAAGCTGCATACATTTGGGAGCAGGTTCCGTTAACAATTTAAAGAAAACATCAGGAATTTTACGCAATATTTTTATGAATTATAATGAGCAATTGCCATGACTTCACGTAGTATGTACGCTTATTGCAACCATGGCAAAAGCGTAGATTTTTTTCTATAATAACATATCATGTGATAGGCAAACAATGGCGCTGTCTCTGCTGCTGCACTTTCTCTCAAGACCTACTCGAAAGCAACTGAAGTATTCACTTCACAGTGCCAACACTGCTGACTGCTGGAATCATAGATTTATGGCAAGTTAATATGCTCATTTCACCCATTTCAAAAGGGGCCAAAGAGAGCATAAAAATTCCTCTTGTGATGGCAGTTGAATTGCTTTAGTGCCTCCCTCCGCCTCCTTTCTCCTACACCTACTTTTGGCACACGGCAAATTATTAGTTGAGCATGTGCCAAAAATATGGCTGAAGACGTTGAAGCAAGTAAGGCAAGCATATATGTCTGTATATATGTCTGCACTGGCAAAAACCCCGCCGACTTTCCGGCTCTCAACTATAGAGCCTATGGCATTTCTATAGTTGGCACTAGGTCGCAAAATTTATGGCCGTTGTCTGTCGCGGACAAAGAACATCTTTGAATGTTGTATAACTTAAGTGCCAGTGCAAATTTTCTGCCACTTCATGGCAAACACATACACGTGCTATGTGCATGTGTGTGGAGAATGCAATGCTCTATATGCTATATACATAAAACTTTATGTGTGTTAGTTCTTCTTGTTGCCATTCGCATATTTCCAGATGGAGGGGAGCAGACCTTTCGAAAGAGCATGCTTTATGAAAAGGCATTTGCAATTTTCTGCAGCATTTCGAGTGCAACGCAGTGTCTCTTTCTTCTTGCACATTTTCGTGCTAGTTTTTGGGTGTGAATTTGGAACATGCATTAGAGATGTTGATATTAAAACGAACTGCCGTTATTATCGATATGTTTTCTTATTCGTTGATAGTATTTTTAACAACTCTTTTTCAAGCATTTATTTGTTGCGCATTTATGAACCAGTAAGGTTAAGACGTGTGATGGGTGCTTAAGTGGCAATTGCGCTTATTATAATAAATATTATTTTATAATAAATATTATTTATTTATTAGAATCTTACTTCACCCAACTCACGTTGGCCCAACTCTCGCTGCTCAACTCTTACTGCCTAACTTTCGCTGACACAATTATCTGCTGTTGGCCCTAATACCAATGGCCGAACTCTCATTGGCCGAATTCTCGTTTGCCAAACTCTCACAGGCCCAACTCTTGCAGACTAATTTACAAACTCACCTAACACCTAAATTTCAGCTTAATTTAGTTGAAGTATTAAGTCAATTTGTTTTGTTCTTGTGTGTTTTCTATCCGTTTATAGAAAAGTACAAAATTATTAACCCTCTTTTTATCTATTTTTGTTCAATAAGTAGAGGGCATAAAAAGAGCTATGGCCCGTGTTTAAGATAATTGAGTATCATTGCACAATTAGCCAGCATGTTAAACTGAACAAATTACAATAATACATACAGTTAATGCCGCACTCCAGATGTGATCAGCTTGGCTGGAGCTCGAGTGCCGGTTGGATTTGGAGCGTGTGTGAGCCGATTATAGCCAACAACAAGTACACGAGTGTGGCCATTTTATAGTGCTTTAATTAAGCAGAAATAATTGCAAGCAGTTACATATACATATACGTGCATATATTCACATAAAATGACCGCTCGGGATTGGGGAGCGAATCATTTAGCAGCTTTAACCCGTTTAAGCCAATTAAATTGTTATTGCTACTTATTTGTTGCTGTAGTTAAAACATATGTTATACTATTTGTAGCAACAAGAAAATTACACAAATCGTTAAATATTTGCAGACCGTTTTTTATTCGTTTTCTCCCCATTTCCCCCATGCGGGGCTGCCATAAATTTTAGCTGTCGCGCAGCCATTTTACCTGTGACATTATTATTGCCCGCATTGTTGTTGTTGCTGTTTTTTATTTGTTTGCCGTAATTGCGGCGACACAACAACAACCATAAAAAACAATAACAACAACAACAACAACGGAGAGCACAAACCCACAGAGATAACAACACCAACAACAACAAAAGGTAGCAATGTGTGTGTTTGGTATGTGGGGGCCCATAAAAATTTAATGAAAATTAAAATGTATATAATTTGTGTGTTTAATTTAATTTTATGATGCCCCGAAGACTACGACAATAATAACAACAACAACAACAACAGCAAGGCAACGTTTAAAATTTCGCTTCATTCGGCTGATGAATGCGCCTAAAACTATGCAACAGATCATAAATCAGCAACATAAATTACCACCAAAAGCAATAGAGGCGCAACTAAAGAAAGAGAAAGCGACAGAGAAAGCGGGAGTGAGTGAAAGAGACAGCGCACATCAACAAGTACTAGCACAAATTGTAGATAAGGCAAGACAGTTACCCCCACTACGCTTTCCAACCAAAGATTTCCCTGGCCAAATGGAAAAACAATAAAACAAAGTTGTTGTCCTTGTTGCTGTTGTTGTTTGCCACGCAAAAAATGATAACAATAACAATAACAGTTACCGTAATGCCAACAATAACATTACTTCAAATTTAATTTAAATTATTTGTCCACTCAGCGAAGCACAGTGCCCCTCCCTCCGCCTCCTGCCCTCCTTCACTTTCTCTCTCCAGCCTGCCCTGCAATTGCGAGATGTATATCAGCAAATTACCTGTAATGCTCTGGCCACTGCCTGCCATTAGCCCTGCCTTAAACAACAGCAAAAGCAGTGTGTGTATGTGTGTGTGTGTGTATTTGAGGCCACATAAGCATGTGTGAGTATGGCTGCAAAGCGTCCTACTGTTCCAAATAGCCTATTTGCGCTTTAAGATAGTATCGCGAGGTCTCATTAGGACCCAACGGGGTCAAAGGTTTTCAATTTCGGTTCACAAAATGAACTCATAGCCAATGCAGTCTAAAAATAGGCACCAAAATGTAACTAAATATCATATACATAAGTCTTTGCTTATATTATTATATTTTAATAAAGTGAGTACATTATTTTTAAAATTATTATTATTATTATTATTTAATTTGTACAATCTGTTTTAAAAGCAAATCATATAATCATTTAAATGCTAAAAAAAAAAGTTCTTCAGGCAATATATAGCAATAAAACCAGTCGAACAGAGCCGATCGTAAAACCCTACACGAGAAGGCAATGCTTGGAATATTGTTTCTTAAATAACTTTTGTGTTTATTAAGCGATTTCACATTCATAATATAACCTAATTCAGGATAAGTCAGATAAGGTGGCCAAAACCCCTGAGCGCCTATATTCATTAACAATTAAACCCTCATATTGTGATATGGGGTTTGGTTACATTTCATATACATACATACATATTATGGTGCATTCAATTGCTGTACTGATTCTAAACCTATTAAAATACATTAAAAAAAATTTCAAGTCAATATGGTGCTCCATAACAACGTTCTATGTTTAATATTATCTCCAGAAATATCAACCGAATATACAGACATGGCTACACCGACTTAGTTCGTCTGTCTGTTCAAGAATCATATTCGTTAGAGGGTCTGATACGCTGATTTTCTTCAATTAATTATAAGTCACAGAATCTTTCGTGTATTACATTTCCAAAACTATTCCGAAATCATTTATACGAAATATTACAACGGTCTTACTTATTGGTTGTGCAGATGACTAACATTTCACATTGAAATACTACAAATTAATCAACGAGTTGTGTTCAACATATTGATATATAAAATATGAGTTTGGTATGTATGGTTTTCTGTTACTAATAAATGTGGCATAAATTCCATGCAATTATTTGCTACAAAAAATAAAATACAGAATAATTTCCCTTGAAATGCTTGTAAACAATTCTTCGATTGAATGTAAATTTCCAACTGAAGTTTGAAACAGAATGAAGTTGAATGCCAGTCGAACTTTAGCAGCTGCAATTACATGGCAATAGTACGTATGGAAGTTGTGTTTTCATGAACATCTAATTTCCTCTTTAAATGGGAAAACATTGCCGTCGACAGCATGACAACAGACGTACGTAAGTCTGATGTTGTTGCTTGCATTCCTATTGCTTTTCCATTTGTATTTTCATTTCCATTTCCGTTTTTCACGAACTGCTGCATTAGCAATTCAAATTCGATGAACGCCATTAAACTCATTAACTGCACAGAGCGCTGTTAAATGAGGGAGACACAACCCTAGAGAGATAGGAAACACAGAGAATACCATCAGACAGACAATACTATAATGCTTAGACTGGCAGACTGCAAAAACAAATATATAAACTCTAAGGCAGCTTAGCGTAGAGTGCAAAAAAGCAGCTGGGATGGGAGAAAGGACACCTCTAATGACTGCAACAAACGATCGGCAGCTGAAGAACTGTCTTCATTAGCAAAACACAAGCACCTCGACATGAAGAGGCGGGAAAAAACTGCGCCAAAGTGTGCAAGAGTTTTTGCGCCGGATGCCGTGCAGCTGGGTGGAAGCAATTGTAGGTATTTGTTGGCGAAAACTTACGTGAAACATAAAAAGGTAGGTAGGTATAGGCACTCGAGGCGCACTTTGCATGGAAAAGCCATTTGCACACCGTTGTCAACCTCATCTTCCACATCTTCCACATCGTCCGCATCTGCCACGCCAAATAGTTGACTCGCAGCTAGTGCTAGATGGCACACCGGATAATTGACTTTCAAATCAGTTTGCTATAAATTTTTATCGGCACTTTTGATGCTGTCGCTGGCAGCCAACACGTTTCAGCTACCTACATCTCGACAACGGCTGCAATCAATTGCCAAAGTCTATGGCCGACCCGGGGGCTGCTGATAATTGCCAGGCGAATCGATTCGACTCGAGTCGAGTCTCTGCCCTGGACAAAACACCACTAATGAGTTTTATTGAGTAGCGTAGCTGAAGCTCCGTTCGGTTCCAGCGGGGTGGCAACCCTTTGGCCTGACCTCGGGTCGGGGTTCAGGGGCTAGAAACGAATTTGATGACGCACGGAAGCAGTTAATCAAATCTGTAAGTGCTTCGGGCCAGGGCATAGAACACACATGCCAGCAGCATATCTGCATATCAGTGTGTACTATGCCCAGACTCTGGTCACACTCTGCATCGACGAAAATAGCTCGGAATTGAAGAAGGAAATGAAAATTGGCATAAGCACGTAAATTATGTGCTGCCAATTAGCAGGACCAAAAATTTTTGCACGCAATTCCTCTGCAGCTCAGGCGCCAAAAAAAGCAGCAATTGAAAACATGGAGAGTGGGAGAGGCCGAGAAAAAAGAACAGAGAAAATGTGAGAAAGAGAATGAGCGAAATAGCAGAGTTGGGTGACGTTGGCTGTAGCCAAAGCAACAGCAACAGAAATCACAAGCTGATGGAGAGGGATACCGGCAGGCAACGCATGCTAAGTTCATGTAAAGCATGCATCATGCACGACCGACACATACTCTGTAAAGGGCTATTTGATCTTTACTTTGCTACTTTCTTTAATTTCAATCTCTCTTCTTTTTTTTTCTGATATTGAATGAATGATAGAAAGTTAATAATAAATGAATTATACAAAATTAATATTAAATAAAATATACAAATTGCATAATAAAATATAATTATTAAAAATAAAGTTATAAGGTTAGATAATAATTTTGTTAACATGTTTAAAGGGGAATAAAAAACAATTTAAGTAAAAACTATTCAAGAAGAAGAAGAAGTTTAATCATGCAGTTTAAAAATAATAAATTTGTTTTATTTTTGAGCGAGGTTGAACTCTTTGCTGACAGTCCCCTTATGCCCATGGTAGAGCAGCAATTTACAGGGTATTTGGTAAACATGTAGGTATATATATAAATAATTTCGTCACGACATAAGTGGCATCATTAGGGCAAGTGTGTAGCGCACTGCTTGACTGCCAGTCGGGCCTACTACCCACTCCCTACTCCCTACTTCCCCTGCTCCCTACTCTCTCACCTCTGCGCGTCTCAAGTGCCTGAAACGTAAAAAAGTCAAATACCGAAATTGCCAAGCAGCACAAAAAAAAAAAGACGAAAATGCCAGGCCAAGTGATGATGGGGCTGGGGGGCGGGAGGCATGGCTGCGAATGAGTGCGAAGAAAACATGGTAATTTTTCATAAAAACCGCCAAATGCGCACACAACCCGAAGCAAAGTAAAAAAGGAGGAAAACGAAGAGCCGCAGAAAAACTGGCAAACAACAAAAAAAATACCAAAAAAAACAAAGAAAAAAAAGAAAAAAATTCTATATACTTTTTTTTGCTGTCCTGCGCGGTTTTCTAACTTATATTTTTCTGCAGCTTCGAATGCAAAGACGTTTTGGAGGCGGGCAGAAGGAGAGTTCAGTATTTGGGGGCGTGGCAAGGCATGTTTATGCGACGTCTTTTGGCATTTAGGCATGCGAAATGCGTTGGCCCAAATCCTTTTTACGTGGCTGCCAAGGACATAACGAGACAACGCCATATGGGCCGCAAAGTGGCAGCAGAAAGAGACAGAGCGAAGGAGAGAAAGAATGAGCAGGAGAAGGAGCACAGCGAACTTTGCGGATAGCCAAGAAAAACAAACTTTGAACGGAAGCGGCAAACGGAAATGTCAACAAAACGGCAAACACGCTGGGTGGCCAGCACAGCCTAAAGCACCCGCCGCAAATCCACGCACAGGGTGTGTGCGGTGTGTGATTGTGGGAGGGTGATGGGGATGGGGTAGGGGAAGGGAAGGTTCAATTGGGACTCGCACTCATAATCATTCCCTGCTGAAATATTATCAAATTGAGGCAATTGATTTAAGCGCCAGCGGGCAAGCGAACGCTAATAAGGCGAACAGCATAAAAAACACAAGCTAAAAGTTAAGACGTCCATTTACTTGGGCTTAACGCAGGAAATATCTTTGAAGTTGCGCTAGGGTGGGCCTAATTAAATATATTAATTATATTATGAGCTATAGAATTTTAAAATTTTATTTTATTACTTTTAATGAAATTTTTAAATGAAGCAATATGTTATTTTGGCAACAACTTTATTACTATTTTATTTATTTTTGATTTATTATATTTACTTATTTATATATATTTTTAAATAAATATCATTTAAAAAAGTGGTTAGATTATCTCTATTTGAAATCTGTAGAGCCTGCAATTTTTAATTAAAATATTCAAGTTATTCAATATGGTTAATTGTAATAGTAATAATAATATTCCTAACCTCATCTGATTTGTTACTACAAACTACAAGTTGGATTAAGCAATTTCAATATGAGGAATTGTACGTGTATATGTGTGCAATATATACGATGTAAATGTAATTTGAAAATAGTTTTGGCGCTGATCAAAATCGATGCTGTGGCAGTTCGAATTTCATGCAAATTGCGCCAACTGATTTGCCAATGGATTTATGTGTATGTGTGTGTGTGTGTGAGTGGCCCCCACGCCATTTGGCGCCTCTGATTTATTTCCGTCAAGTAATTGGAAGCGTAGCTGGTTGCTAGGAGCTGGAAGCGTTGGCTCAAATGCCAAGCATAATTAGTGGCATTCTCAAAAATAGACCATAAATAATCGTCGCTTACTTTTGCCAACGCGTAGAGTGAAAGAGGCAACAAGAGGATGAGAGCAGGAGAGGGGGAGAGGAGAAGAGGGGAAGAAGCAGAGATAGCCGCCTTACCCTACGCCACAAATTGTCTAAGGCCCTGCATAAATTACTTAAATGTTTTTTGCCCAGGAAATGAAGATGCTGTGCACACAATGAACGGGTGTCCCCGGCCAACATGGCGTATGCGCAATTTTATTAAATTACATTCGTGTTTTGGCAAATTAATTACGAAATTATGTTGTCGTCTGGCGCCTAACGAACTACACAGAGCTACATGTAGCAAACATCTACAAGTAGTATCTCTAACTCGACTGGGCGCCTGCCATGCCTTGACAAAGCCATTCCGACCCCCTCCTGGCGTACATCTCACTTATCTTGGTCTGTCAGAGGCACAGACAGCACAGACAGCCATGGGGCAGTCTCTAGCTATTGGCTCGTTCGCATATTAAAAGTAATTTCGCCTCATTTTTGGCATATTTCGGAACATAGAGAATGCAAAGAATAGTGATGGCACGATTAATTATATGGTAGACAATCATCGATTAGTTTCTTTCCATTTGCTATTTAACTGCACCGAAAAATGACAATCTATTGATCGAAACGTTAATCAATAAAATAAAAAATAATAAAAAAAATTCTTAATAATTACCGCAATAAAAACAATATTTTTATTAAATAAAATATTCTATTAAAAATTTTTTGCAATTGTTCCGACAATATTATTATTATTAAGTCGTAAATAAATATGTATAAAATCCTAGCTCTGGTGCTTAAATATAACGAGACATACATATATATCCATATTTTCTTATTAAATATTAACTGCCCTTAAAAACTATCAAATAATAATTTAGTTTTAGAATTGCAAATAAATTAATCCGTTGATTAATACATTATTTTCCATTTTCTTCGATTAATAGCGTTAAGCAATCGCTCAGATTCAATTAATTATATAATTCAATAATCGATAAATGTATTTTTTGCCATCACTAAGGCAGAGCGAATTGAGACAGACGAAGAGACAGAAAAATGTTGCAGGCATTATAACCCGCGCAGATTACTCAGCATTTCCATGTCGTCGTTAATGTTGTTGTAGTTGTTGTTGTTGTCATCCCCATTGTTGTTGTCGGCCATTTCTCGTGCAAATCTCAGTCGCCATAAATTTGACTTTATGTTCATGGCTCGCTAACCAAATTATGTTTACAAATCATGCCAGATAGACGTGGCTTCAGCTAATTAAGCTCAGCGAAAAAAGGACAAAGCACTCTCGCTCACATTGCGCACATTACTCATACGCCACATTAGACGCTGGCCCAAATCATTGTCGAATAAATAATGTTAATTTGTTAAATCGGCTAAAGCCAAGTTAAAAATCACATTTGCATATAACGCGCATAACAATCAGCCAACCAATGGCTTGTGACAGAGCTTTAGAGAGTATCGAATCGAATGGGAAACCAAACGAAAATCCCTCACATATTGGAGCTACATTTTTATTTTATTTGCTGTTACTGCCTGCTCGACAGTTTGCCAAATTGCTGCCACTAGTTCCCCCTCCCCTTCCCCTCCCTCGCTCACTCCTTTCCGTTTGCTGTTAAAACGCATGTGTACGCTTCATTTATGCATTCATCAATCAGCTAACCAAGTGTAAATTTTTGCATTTCCTGCGAGCGTTGAAATAAAACAGAGAGCACAGCACAATTTGAATTTGCACCAAACACCCAAAAGTTAAATCAAACACTTCTTCTCCCCCTCCCACACTCTCTCTGTCTGTCTCTCTCACTTTTCGCTTGCTGCTTTGTCTTTGGCTGAGTAGAAGCGAGAGGCCCAGAGCAAGACCGAGAACGCCCTTCATTTATTTTATTTTGAAATATATAAATCGCACCTAAAAAGTATGCTACACTAAACTTTGATTCATGGCACAAAGTTTCCGTGCGCTTGAAAATTCGTTTTTCTTGGCCTTACGCACACACATACCCACACAAACACACATACTTATATACCCATACTTCTTTGCAGATGTTGCCCACAACGTTCCGGTTCAACGCTTTTTACGTGCTCAGCTGCCACATCAAGCCCCAACTCGACCCGTTAAAAAAAAAAAGAAAAAACAAGAACGTAGCAGAAAAAAGCAAGAAAATTTTGCAATTTTCCCTGACGCCCATTTAGCACTTGGCCATGATACGCAGTTTCTCTTTTATTTGCTGTGAAAATAATAGAATCATAAACTGAAACGGGGCGTGGCCGAAGCCGAGCAACTTGGGACAAGGGTCAGGAGACTGTTACTGCTGCTGCTACTACTACTGCTACTGCCACTGCCACGTGGTCCACTTTTGAAGTGTTTGATGAAATTTTCGACACTTAATGATAGAACACGCCAAACGCCACACGAAACACCAAAAACACTCTACGAGTGCCAGATCCATTGCCCCAATGCGTTTCCCATGCCAAACAGCAACAACACATCATAAACGTCAACGACCATGCACCACAGCGGATTGTTAACAATCCAACTGCAGCTGTCGGAGTCAGAACGAGCCCAAACGAACCAAAAACGGGAAAGAACGGGGTGGATCAGTCGGACGGTAGGCTACAGTCGGATGTAAACGACAAGAGGAGACACTGTACTTTGTGGTTCGTTAAGGATGTGTGATTATTCACTACCTTACTCATAAACCAATTCCGCCTACTACCCAGTCAAGCAAATTGTCTGTTCCATATCTTCGATGTTCCATATCACAGGAGGTATGAAAATATTAAAACGGTGAGTGAAGAAAAACCTTTATTCCAAAAAAGTGTTTCTAGCTCTTATAGCTGCTAATATTTAGTTATTTTTCTTGTTTGCACTAATTCAATAGACCCTTTTCTACTTTTTTAAAGTACAGGGTCTAAAAAAAAAATTGTAGAAGAAGACAAAAACCCCACAAGCTTCATGTGACAGCCGGCTGTATGCAATGGACCGCCAATTTTACTGGTAATGACATCGCTTCAGGGTCCGGTTATGGGCTCGACTTGCCACATGCCACGCTCTCTCTACTACACTCCTGCACTCCTGCTCTCCTCTCTGTCCCTTTTTGCTCCCTACTCCAAAGTGTAACGGCGTGACGATGACGCTGTCGCCGACTACATAAACAGCAGCTGGGGCCCCCGCTGCTGCTGCAGCCAATAAAACCCACAAGCCAAATAGCAAAATAACTGCATGCAACGCCAATTTGCAGACGCGAACATGGAGGCTGAGTGTAAAGCAATCAGTAAATAAAACAGCATATAATCCTAAGAGTATGCCGTTAATATTGTTATTAGCAGAAGGTAACTCTAACTATAATGACAATTCAATTATTAATAAACTTATCTGCATACGTAGACTTAAAAATAGTTTCTTAATATAACCGTTGATATGTTCTTTATAGGCAAGCCGCCTACCCGCTGCATTACTTGTAATGCAGGAGGTATGCTTGGAGAGCCAGCAAGGAGAACGGCTAAGCGCTGCCTCGGAGCTATCGATATGTTCTTTATAGGCGAGCCGGCTACCCGCTGCATTACTTGTAATGCAGGAGGTATGCTTGGAGAGCCACCAAGGAGAGCGGCACAGCGCTGCCTCGGAGCTTATGCACAGAGAGCGGCCTATATATTCTTTATAGGCGAGCCGGCTACCCGCTGCATTACTTGTAATGCAGAAGGTATGCTTGGAGAGTCAGCAAACGCGAGTGAGGAGACTGGCTAAGCGCTTCCTATGAGCTTATGCATAGAGAGCGGTCGATGTGTTCTCTTACCACAGCTGCAGATTGGTGGGTGGGTTTTCTTAGCACTTTCTCTTGCGTATGATCGGGAACTGAGAAGAGACAGCGACGGCGCAGCCTGCAAGCACTATAAATACAGCTACTGCAGTGCTGCTGATTGCAGTGTAGTGTCTGTGATCAAGTGCTTAAGTGGAGTGGCGAGTGGATTTGTGGATCTGGAGAGTGACAATAGCAAGAGTTTGATGTGAGCGGTATTAGGCTGCCGTTAAATCTGGCACTCATAAAAAAGTAAGAAGAATAAGCATTGCTGCTACGCTTCGTGTGACAGTTTCATAAAATTATATTTTGAATATAGGGTACAGGATATTTTGCAGTCGGGAAGGTCCGACTGATCTGCTCCGTCCAAATTTTCCTTAAATATTTTAAGGAAAAACGATAAATCAATTAGTTTGCATTTAGATAAAAGATATCTAAAGTCTTTGTATATACTACCATTTAGAATAACTATTTAGTCAGCGCCGAGTGTTGTACCTCTTTGCGTCTGTAGTTTATCTTTTTTCTTAAATTTATCTTACTGCTGGTTAAGCACATTACCGATATTTTAATAAGCAGATATTTGTTGAAAAATGGTAAATAATTATAAATATAAACATTGTATTGCTTTATTTAAATGGGCAATTAAATTTATTAATCGTTAATATAGTTTATTATCAATTTAAATAAATTTAGTAGTGGCTAAAAAGTTTAGATTGTAACTTGCTGGAACTGAATTTCCCATTGTTAATTATTATTGATTGTACAAATCAAACCATCATTTAACATTCCCAGCACATAAACCTGCCTACCTGTTGATATTTGGTGATTGGAGATAGTTGTTAGTTGCAAAGCACACGATTATCTGGTAAATCTGTATTTTTAGCATCAGCATAAACAGCATATCGCATAATTCATGTGTAATAGAGCGCGTAAATTGCAGAGAGTGTTAGACCTAATGCGGAACACGGGCGATACACTTGTTCGGCGGGTATATGCGATCTGTTGGCTTATTTATGCATTAAGGCTGTTGCTTTATGGCCATGGAGCTGGCCACAACACACATAATTGGAATACCCCAATTTGCATGTCGGCTGCAAGCTGCGCCTTCCCCTTGCCCACCTCTCGCAACACCATCCGAAGTACAGTCTGTTGTTGTCATTGGCGGTCAACAGATGGTGTTGTTGTTGCTGTTGTTGTTAGTGGAGTTTGTTGTTGTTTATGCAGGAATTATGTTGTTAGCGTTGTTGATGTTTGAAAGCATAAAATACGCACCGCAGCCAGGCGCAAAACGACTGCCAATTGCCAAATAAATTACAAAGTTTAGAGCCCAAAAACCTGCACGCTGACCAAATGTGAATGTGCATAGTTCTACACACACACACACACACTCCCTCGAACACACATACATTCTCACACGTGTTTATGTTGTGCACAATCAACGGCCACATTAACGATATCGCCTTCAGAACGACCTACGACCCCAAAACGACAAGAACCCAACTTGAAGCCAGCCGCATGTCAAACACGCAAGCCCCCTCCATGACGAACTCCTCGCTATCGAAACCCACAGCCGGCACCACCAGCACCACCAGCAGCCATCAGCAACCATCAGCAACCACCTGGTGGTTAGCTGGCTGCAGGTGTTGCCAGATGTTCGCAAAAGTGGTCAGGACCGTTCTTACCTTTTGGTGGCCCCTCGACTATGAAAGCAATAACATGTGGTTGACAAAATATATTTTAATTTATATATAATCTACAGTGATATTATTTTCAGTTCATATTATTTTGTATTTAATCAAAATGTATACCTAATTTTTTGTATAACTTCTAAATGTATTCAAAATAGGAGTCTTTTCTAAATGTATACAATTTTTTAAATTAATTTTTATTTTTATTATGTAAGTTATTACATTTAACCAATAAAATTTCATATTTATTTTATTTTTTGTGTTTATTCTATAATGGAATCATATTTATATTATTAGGTGTTTATTTACAATTTATACCTTATTTAGTATTAGCTCTAATTTACACAAAACTTTTTAATTAGTTTAAATTACTAAGACTTGTTGTATTAATTCTAAAAGTATATAAAATATAGCAATTATATAGAAATATTGAAATACCCGTTAGTACAAGTTGCTATAAATAGTAACAGCAAACCATAAAAAAATAAAATAAATAATTTCATACATTTATTTTTACTACAAAGTGTTTTTTGCTAGATTAAGTATTTTAATTTTTGTTATTTAGAAATAAAAAGGGAAGCATTACAAATTATTGGAGCCCCATCAAGTGCAAGGCCCAGAAAATGCGCTCCTGAGTTTGGGCCAGTTGGGTAGTTGAAACAGGTGCTGGCATTTGGCTTGCTTTACAGTTTTTGCTTGTTGCGTGTCCACTTTCACTTACACTTACTTCTGCAGCTGTGTGTGTGTGTGTGTGTGTGCGTGTGTGTGTGTGTGAGTGTTAGAGTGTATGTGTGTGCGTGTGTACCGAGAAATTGCGGTTTGTTTGCTGGGTAATTACATTTCGGCATTTACACTGAGCACACTTTTGCCTGCCTCCCACGCTCCACTTGCTGCTATTTCTCTACCTCTTTCTCTCTCTTTCTCATTCCCTCTCGATCTCCCTCTATTTTTTTCCGCCCGTATAAGCATGTCAGCGTGATAATTATGCGGCTATAATCGCACTTTTACATGCCAGCAACAGTCGCAGAACTTTGCTCGGACTCGACTTTGTTTCCAGTTGCCCGCTTCCAGTTTGCTGCATCCGGAATGGCCACAGCGCGCGTGTCCAATGTCTGGAGCCTGAAATAGGGAGCAGGGAACAAAGCTGGATATACCTCCCAGCCGAAAACTAAATATGTCGAGCAGCGTCAAAAGTCAGCAGCCCCCAACTAATTAACAGGCCGCCAGGTACAAAATGCCAGCCAAGCTGCAGGCTCAAAGCCCCAACCCCAACCCCAACCTCTACCCAAATCCAAGCCCCGCCCCCGCCCTTGGCATATTCATGCAATATTTAAAGCAAGTTGGCCGGGCTTAAACAAAAGCGAAAGGCATGTTTAATCATAAGAGCAAAAACAACACTAAAATTGTTGCTGCTGCTGCTGCTGATGCCTTTGGCAAAGGCAACTTTTCTGCTAAAACTCACAGCGACGGCGCACAAAAAAGGGTTAAGTAAATATTGAAGTGAATAAAAACCATGAAAAAGGAGCCACACTCACACACGCTCACACACACACGCACACACACACTCACACATGCACACAATGGCCACTCACATACACATACAACTACACTTTTGGCTGTGTCGCGCTCTTTGGTCGTGGAGAGGGGCGGGGGCGACTGGCCGTTGACTGTAGCACTTGTGGGCGTGGCAGGCGTCACAGCCAGCAATCAGTGGGCAGCGGATAAAGGGCAGCGGGGACAACCGAGAGCTGAGCTGGCTTTAGTGTTACAGCAAAGAGCTAGTAGTTGCTGCAGCAGCTACCAATTAATGTCCTTGTTAGGCACTGGCCTGTAAAATTGGCTTAAAAATATGTAACCTTCTGCCAGCTACAGCTGTGTGTGTGTGTGTGTGTTAATTGCATGTGCATGAGGTTTATGCGACGTATTCTCTAAGCGAATAACATTAAATACAGTATGTAGTATTTATAAAATTCATACACTTTATTCCACACTCTATTCTTTATTAAAAACAATTTTACCACAATATAAATAAATTAATTAAAACAAATAAGAAACAAATAATAATACTTAACAATTAAAACCAATATTCCACAATATACTATATATTTTTTTGTATAAATATTAATATTGTGCTTTTAAGTCAAAAAAGAAAATAGAAATTTTAAATAAAATCATATAAATTAACTAAAACAAAACTAAAATCAGAAACTAATTATAAACTATTGTAATAATTTTATTTTAATTTAAAGATATAAATTTTATATATATAAATGGTGCGCAATTAAAAAAACATACATTCTGACAAAGTTAATAACCCTGTATTTTCCATTTTTCAATGGGTACAGGGTATAATAATAATAATACATATTTATAAACAAAGTTTACATTAAATAAGCAAAATAATGTAGTAATTAAAAGTAAGTAAAATAGAAAAGAGCATATAGAATTAATAAACACAAAAAATACGTAAATCAAACAAGATTTATCTATAGCATTTAAGAAGCTTATAGCTTTAAATTTTGATAAAGGTAACCTCTGCATTAATAGACGTATTAAACTATTGAAGTAGTTTTTCCAAGTTATTAATTTATATATTTTTTTTATTATAAGTATGGAATAATAATACAATTATTTTTACATTTAATGTATTCTAAATATTCAAATGGAATTTTGCCTATAAAGTTATACGTATAAACTTTAGACCTTTGTATATGTATTCATCTGCATTACTGTGCGTATGCGATACATATACCTATATATATCTATACATATATATTTCTGTATGTATGTGTATGGACGTGCACTACAATGGCTACTGTTTCTGTGGCTCGTATTGCTGTTGCTGTTGGAAGGGGCGATTGAAATTGGGCTGAGAGGAAATGCTTTTGGCTTTAAGTGAAATAAATTTCAGTTGCCGTGTTTTTTAATAAACATTTATTTTTTTTTTTGCCCCAGCTACTGACCATTATTTAATTTGCGGAGTTGGTGGGGCGTTTACTGGCATTGGTGACGCGACTTTGACGTGTGGCAGGCAGCATGAAGGCTTGTTTGAGCCAATCTCCAGTAGTAGGGCTGTAGGCGATTTAAACTGTGATTCCGTACAACATATGGTATGTGCAATATGGGAATATGGTGTATGGATGTAGCTGTGCTGGCAGCATTAAGCGGTTGTTCGTCACGCAAAAACTGACCGAATGTCGAATCAAAAATGCAACATTTTTGGAACAACGAAACAAATGCAGGGCAGCAAGTCAAGGGAAGGGGGAGTGAGAGTGAGGGCGTGTCGGAGTGCGAGCGAGAGAGCAGCAGAAGGCACATGCCAACACACCGCAGTAAAGCTAAATGTACGGGGACAGGAAACAATAACAGCAACATAAAGGAATTCATCCAAATAGTGGAAACCCTATGCGGTGGGTCGATGCGATGTGTCCGATGTTTGCCAGGTTGCCAGCCATAGTGGGGCAGAGAGAGAAATGAAGAGAGAGATTGAAAATTTCGCAGTGAAAGTGGGCGAAAGTGGGCTGCTTTGGCTGTTGGTGGTGGGCATCTAATCTGCAAGCATAAATTCCAATCATTTTGCAAATGGAATGTGCAAATGCAGACCAATAAAACCGCACAAGACAACACAACAGAGCAACAGCAAATGTCATGGCGATTGAAGCTACAAGAAACCCTACAGTATCAAACAACACCAACAACACCAGCATCCAGCAAGTTTCCAGGGTCAAGTGACTACTTTGGCCAACTTTTGACAGGGAGCTGGATTTTGGTTTTTAGCCTTTGGCTAGCTGCAAAAACTAAAGCTTCTACTGCTGCTGCTACTGCTACTGCAACTGGCACATTGGAGCAGTTAATGAAGTGCAGGAGAATGAAATGCAAAAGTTATGGCTAGTAAGCATTTGCAAGTCACAGATTTTAAGAGACAAATTTGAAAACTATGCTCAGCAGCTTGAGAGCTGACCAGAGCAGAACGTACAGAGTGAAGTGTTAGGAATTGTGCTGACGACAACAAATTTATAATGTACTTACTACTTAACAACTAAGTACTCTAAGTAAGTATTTAAGTACATTAAACGACACACAATTCAAGCAATTATTTTATGATGTTTATGAAAAAATGACTCTCAACGTTGATTTTTTGCTCATACAGATAAAGTTAAATAAATAAACACCTTAAACCCATTTTGGACGCCATATACAAGAATAGTGGCGCATAATATGGATATATATATAGATGCTGATTAAATAGACGATTCCCACGTTGGGCTCCATATGACAATATGGGCTATATAACTTCCGCTATTTTTGCGCCTTAAAGACTTGGGTTGTAAATTTTCTTTATTCAAAATAATTTTCGAAATCGTGTGTTTTAAATTTAAATTCAGAATTTCACAATAAATTGTTAACTGATTTTGGCATCTGCTGCAGATAAATTATAGCACAAGTTTATTATACGCCTATCGTATAGGAATATCAATAAGTTATATATTTTTTATAGATTTTTATTGCGAATTTAGAGCTTATGGCAAGAAGCTGCTTTAAAATTCCTTAAGCTCACAATCCATTTGCATTTCAATGGGCAAATTAACTTGCTTTTAAGATAATTATCAACTTTATAATTTCGTTTTTTTTGTTTTGGCAGCAGCAGCCCAAAAAGCTCTGGTATCTGGTAGCTCTTACGCCCAGTGTCAGCCTCTTTGCTGAGTGACATGCATTTTGGTCTCGAAATATAATTAATGATTTGCTACGCCTACCAATTAAAAGTGTCAAAAGCAGCCCAAAGAGCCCGTACCCTAGGCTGAGATTGAATTTGTGTTTGTGTTTGAGACTTTTACTTTGACTACGACTGAGATGGAGGTGATGTTGGAGATGGATTTGGAGTTGGAGATGGAGATGGAGACTGAGATGGAGATTGAGTAACGGAACAGAAGCCGGCTGACTTGACTCTAAAATGATTTTCACCCTGGAAAATGCTCACCTTCTGGCGCAGGGCAGGTTAATTGAATTAATCTCGGCAGCATTTAAATTTCAACAGTTGAGTCAAATGCCAAGCGATGTGAGAAGTGAGAGAAGAGGTGAGAAGTGAGGCGGGTATAAGTGCTGCCATATTTAAAACGAACCCTTTTTACACGTGCAATTAAAAGCCATTTTTACGAGCAATTTGCAAAATATGATGACGGCGATGACAGACATCATGCTGCATGATAATCATAATAACGTTCATCATCATCATACATTTTACAATTCTTTTACGATTTTTATCCTGTATTTTGATGATGATGTTGGCATTGTTGCTGTAATTGTTACACTCGCTGTCGCATTTGCAATTGAAACATCAAAATATATTATACGCCGCCCCCTTGCCTAACCTAGGGGAAGTCCCCCTCCAGTGATAAATGTAACGAAACACTTTCAACTTGGTTGAACGAGTTGCTGGCGCGAAAGTCCTTTGACATGTAAAACACCGTCGAAAAAGTGCGAAAAACGAGACACAAAAAAAGGCAAATAGATAAAAAATGTAAAATAAAGAGAATGCCATCTAAAAAACTGTCAAAACAAATTAAAATGCATGTTAAATTGAAATGAGAGTTAAATTCGAAAAATTCACGACACAAACAGGTGTGGAAATTAAATAAAAATTATTTTCAACTAACATTCGTTTTGTTTTGATTCTTTAATGAAATAGCTGACAAAGAATGGAGTTTCTGCTAGACTCCGAAATGTTTTATAGCTAGTGTTAATCTCTTTTCTGATATTAATTTATATGAGTGCCCTACATTATCGTTAATTAATACTCAATTCAAAGCAAGAGAAATTTAAATATTAAAATGAATTACTTCATAAACTATTTAAAAAGTTTAATTAATATTCAAATCTCATATAAATAAATATTTGCATTATTTTGCAAATAGTTAGATGTCGAAATTCACAAAATAACCGAATCGTCATATATATGTTTAGGAAATATCCAGACAGGAGCAGGAACGAGGAACATATTCGCCAGCTCTCTCTGTCCAACACCTGCTGGCCCAACTCTCGCTAATCAAATTTTTGCTGCCCAATTCTTGCAGACCCAACTCTTGCTGGTCCAAGTGACTCGCAACCTAACAAAAAATATAATTTAATTTTAAAAAATACCAAAATTTTTAACATTACCAGTTGTATTTGTTTACCGGAAGCCATACAGACTTAATTTTCTTCATCCGTTTCGGTTGGGTATGGCGTAATAACCGGTTCGCTTCAAACGTGTAGTTTACATTCAAGTTTAGCTCTTCATCATGGCATGAAAGCATAGACATTTCCTGATAACCCTTTAAACCTTTGTCCACAATAACAACACGCATAATGGAAATGCATTTAGGAAAACGAAAACGAAATGGAATTTTGCGACGATTGTGTGTGCCTCAGACCCAACAATCCAACTACCAAAATCAACTAACAACATTTGAGTGAGTGACTTGGGCCCAAACCCAATGCTCTAACCCAAACCCAAACCCCAATCCCAATCCCAACGACCAATACTCCAAGTATACTAACAAAACTAACTAATCCTTTTTTGCACATTTCGCTCTTTTTCTGGTTATTTCTTCTGCTGCTGCTGCTGCTGCTTCTTCTTCTGCTTGTTCTGTCCAATGCCAAACGAGGCGACCAAAACGAAAATGTCATCATCAGCAGCTTGCCCAGCAGCCAGCAGCTGCTGCCCCTTTGGCACTTTGACTTCCCCTGGCCGGCATCGCCCACCACTAACAATCCGATCCATTGCAGCTCTTCGAATCTGGCCAAAAACACACACACACTCACACACACAGTCGTATAGTGCCACTCAACGTAACTTTTTATGTGCAACATAGCAGAATGATTGTGTTCCGTTCCAGAAATATCAGCACAACAAGCACGGCAGTCGCAACGAGCGACAATGGCCAGGGGCATGGGCAGGGGCAGGGGCAGGGGAAACTATATAACAACAGTAACAACAGTTGGTATAACAACAACATCTTAAGCCGTTTCGCATAAAATTTCACACACCATTTTAGCCAAGTGCCACATTACCTGCACACAAGACGGCACTGCGTCTCAACTCTACTCAACTCAACTCGACTCTGCTCCACTCTGCACCACTCCGCACCACTCCGCACCACTCCGCACCACTCGGCACCACTCGACTCCAAGCGATTCGGTGTGGTTTGGTTTGGCTTGCGTTGGATTGGATAGGGTTCGAGACAGCACCCAGCCCTTTTGATAGCATGAAGAAAATAAAACGCTGCGAAAATGTTGAAAAACACGAAACTGAACATAAAAATACCTTTTGACACATGCAAGCCAAGGAGCAACAACAGCATAGCAGGACTTGGCATCTAAGTCCGCATTTACACGTTGAAGTTACTTCACGACATTTTTTTTGCATTCGGCATTAAAACCTTATATGTAAAACTAAAGGTACTGTTTGCTTTATAATGATTTCTCCATTAAGATTTTATTTTGTTTGAAGCTATTTCATGAAGTTGTTTTATAGTAAACTGACATTTAACTTATATGTAAGAATGTTCGTACTATTGAATTTCGTTTCATGAAATTTTTGTTTGGTTTAAGATTTTTATTTTATTTTTTTCTAATCACAACGGGCCCTATTTGGGCTAAGTGAGGTGGAAATTGTTTCCACCTGCCGTTCTAAATACGCGAAACAACTACATAATCTTGTTATGCAACTATAAAAATGTCTTGATTTAAAACTAGTAGAAAGACAAAATTAACAAGCAAATTAAGCATTAACAATTGAAATACAATTAAAGATAAAGATGGTTATCGATAAATAATATAAACACATGCAACTCTGTAATCGCTTGCAATCGGAATAAAGTAAATGAGATTCACAATAATACATAGTTCTTTCTGCATTACATACTCGTCTAAACCTCAACCAAACAAGAGCTGAGTCTACCTACTACACGAAGTCACTTCAAAGTGTAAACGTGGTCAAAGCTAGTGTGGAAGAGGCATAGAGCAAAGGAGAGAGAGAGGGGGAGAGAGAGAGCGGAGAGAGCGGCTTGTGTGGCAGCTTAAAATCAGCGTCAAAGGCAACTACAACTACTACAACTACAACGATACATGGAAACAGGCTGAAATGGCGCTAGCCAAAACGACCAGACCAACAGCAAACTGCAAAAATCTAGAAAATCGCATTTTAAGCAGAACTTCGTGTGGCTATAACGGAAAATCTATAAACACACACACACACAAACAGCTAAATGGGCATGTAGCTGAAACTGAATTCAGTCACAATGGTCCACAGTCAGCATAGCATTTGGTTCTCCACTTTTTTCCTTTTGCTCCAATACAATTTTAACGATAATGCGATGCGAGAGAGGTCCAAATAAAATTGATATGGCCATCAGAACGTTGTATTAGACATCCGCTATGCATACATACTACGTTCGTAATACTAACGAACTCTTTATCTCTCTGTTCAACTTTAAATGGAAATATTACATAAATAATAAGGCGAAGAGGTGAAGAGAGAGCATAAGCTTTGTTATCTAAATTACTCTCAATTGAAATAGATTTACAATTATTTTCAGTTTTAAAGAATTTTTTTAATATTAAGATTTTTATTTGCCATTTTAATAACTTTATAAAATATTTTATTGTTGTTATTTTTACTTAACTTTATTATAATTTTTGTTGTACTGCAAAAAGTTGTTTATATGAACTAGAATTTTATTACATAAAAAACCATTATAAAAACTTTAGCTTGCGTCGCTTGGCTTGGCTTGGCTCTTCTCCTCTCCTCTTCGATGATGTAAATTAGCTTCGTTTAATGCATATCGTTAGATTTAATTACTGTCGATGTATAGACGTTAAGTCGATTTCTTAAAACTATCATCGATGTGCGATATATTAATGATTTTAACATCTCTACAACTATTAACACTATACAATTAAGAGTGTTCAAATGATTTATTGCTCTGTGATTGGGAGCTCAATACGTGTATGCTTGTAAAAATATTGGTACAAATACAAATATCGATACAGCTACATTGATAAACCACATACTTTCTTGTGCTGTTACCATAACAATTGAAACTATAAGTGCAATGCAACAAGCAACAAGCAAATACTAGACAACCAACAGGAACGAAGACTACAACAAATTATGACAACAAATTGCAAACAAACAAGCAACAAACAAGTGAATCACCTTTAACGCTTCCTTTTGCACTTTTAGTTTTGCCACGGCTCAGCTCGCCCCCCAATCCCCCCTCCTGCCAAGCAGCCGAGGAGGTAGGTTTATGCTGTCTTGTCATAACTTCAGTGGCTGCTTTGCCAGCGAGCAGACAGAGAGACAGACAGACGGGCAGACAGACAGACGGATAGACATTGACAAAACTGAGCAAGCAGACAGCTGGTGGGAGAGGGGCGGGAGAGGCAAGGAGCGGGACTTAAACGACTAAAGACCAAGACATGCATGTCAAAGGACAGTGTGTGTGTGTGTGTGTGTGTGTGTGTGTGTGTTGCTTAACACTCAAAAGCGGAAGTAAGCGTCGTGTTGCTGCGGTTAAGCATAGAGCAGACTGAGCAGGCAGCAATGGCGGCAATGGCGGCAGCAGAGGTTGTTTTCTTGCGGCGTATGACTGGCATTTGCTGCAGTGACAGCAAAAACCAAGACAGCAGCAACATCAGCAGCAGCAGCAGCAACAGCAACAACAACAGCTGCAACAACAGCAACAGCAACAATAGCAGCAACATCAACAACAGCAAGAGCTACTCGACAGTAGAGTTGTATGGTTCAGTTCAGACGTAGCTCAATTGAACGCTTTCTAAAGAACACTGTCTCGGATTGTAGTTCAATGAAAGGTTCAGTGTGACAGTTCCGAGGAACACAGTTATTCAGTTATAGCCGATTTCCGCGAACTCAGACTTGCCCCATCGTCTAAAAGACGAACCTGTTTATCCAAAAATAAAGCAATAATTTATAGGTTAATATATTTGTATCATTAGGAATACATATTTTAAATAAATTGATAAATAAATAAATTTGAATTGATAAATAAATAAATTTTAATATTTATTTTTCAGAACTGGAACTGCTGAGCCAGATCGTCGAGTTGAGCTACAAAGGCCAACTCTGCTTGACAGGTGCGCAGCACGAAGCACAGCACAAAAATATCACTTTAAAGTTTCGCCCCCCTCTCCCTGTTAGTTTTTGACATGAAATTGCATTACATTTCACACAGCCAACGGCAAATAGCAGCAGCAGTAGACACGAGCTTAGTTATTTGCCTCTTTGTCTCGCTATCAGTCTGCCTCTCTCCATCTCACCGCTCGCTCCGCTGCTGTCTATCTCAGCTCACTGTGAATTGCCTTATTTTGGCAACTGTCGTTGGGTTTTTGGGTACGCCCAAAATGAAGTGTACAAATTAGTTGGCCTTGTCACAAACAGCAGCAGCAACAACAACTGCAACAACAACAACAAAAACAACATCATAAGCAACAACAACAACAATTGAAAACCTAAAGCAACTCCTGACGGCATCTTAAGTTGCTTAAGAAAAACCCTTTAAGCTGGCTTTTCATCGATCTGCCGGCAATTACGTGCAACGCTCTGCGGAAACAATTTATCAGGCTGGCCAACAAGACTTAACTATCTATCTTACCCTAACCGCTGTAAAACTACAACGAGTTGCTCTCCCTCTCTCTCTCTCTCTCTCTCTCTCTCTCTCTCTCTGTCTTCTTCACTTCTTCAGTCCTCTCAATTACCCACTGTCCTGGGGCTAACAACATCCCAGATCGAAATGTATGCCCAAAGTGCATGCCAAAGTAAATTTTCTTAAACAGCAGCAACAAACAAGAAAATAGCTCAAATCGCTTCAATTTCCTTCAATATCTGTATGCTCTTTTCCTTAGGTATTTGTTTAAGTTGATTTAAAGCATTTTATTTATTATTATTATAATATAATAATAATAATCTTGGGTATGTTAAGCTTAAATCATTATATTTTATTATAGCTGCACCGCTATTCATATATAAGATTTTTGTATTATTTGTAATAATTAATATAACTCGCTTTTCTACGTTATCCCCATTGAAATTGGATAAAACAGGGTTTATAATTATTAATTATTTTTGTATATTATTATTTAATTTATTTAATATTTGCATCATTCATATTTTTATTAATTGCCATCTAAACAGGAAACAAATCTTAGATAAAAAATAAATAAATTACAATAAGGTTTTAGCAAATTAGTCGTATGCTGTAAAAACTAGGTTTGAAAACATTTTTATTATGAATTCTAATTTATACGTTTCTTAATAAATTTTAATGAGCTTTATGTGATAAGGTATTAGTATACCGCCAAAGAATATACCTATAATAAAAAGTTGAAAGTAAGTTAAAAACATAAGTTATTTCCAAAAATATATTTCTTAGAAATCGTATACATTTTGCAAATCATACATAGTCCCATCATACATAGTCCCAAATAATTCAAATTCTTTAAATAGAAATTTACCCATACATATTGCTAATTTTTAATGGGTACAGGGTATACCAAAACAGGGTATTGGTATATCATTAATTGCGTCACAAACAAAAAGGTAGTAGGAATGTTCCCCAGAATCTGCTGCCAAATTCCGAAGAGACAAAAGTGATATTCAATTGGCCACTCTCTTTAATGATTGGATATTGATTAATTTAATTAATATAATTAATTTTAGTTAAGCTGCCAAACTGTGTAAACCAGCTAATATACCCCTGTCTACCCAATGCTGGAAAGCAAACAAAGCGAGCCTTGAACTATGCAACACAATCCGACACTCTGAGTGGTGCAATGAACTCGTTGCTTCCTTTTCGCAGTGTTACGCCCACATAAACTAGCCGTAATTCTGCAGCTAGAGACTACAGATTGATGAGACACAGGGGGAGAGGGGAGCGTGCTCTCTAACTGGCTGTTTAGTAGCCAGTTTTGGCTTGTCGCTGGCTCGTTTTGCTGCCAAATCGTCACATCATTACTTACCCGCTACGAAAATATAGTGTTTTGTCCGTAGCCTAAAAACAGAGTCCGGCGTAACCGGTCAAATTGAATACGGCTCAGTAAATGCACTCAACGAAGAAGCTATCGTTTTGAGGCCAGAGCCTGACAGGCGCTCCGTGAATTTATAGAGTGCACACAGAGACTAAGAGGCAAAAAACGGCCAATTTACGGCTAAAACCATCAGCTATAGTGTCCGGTTGTCCGATTCTCCGGTTCTCCGGCATTTATACGAAAGTACGGACTGTCTAATCTCTGGGCTAAATTAACACGTATACGCCATGTGGCACAAGATTTTTGTCTGTTGAGCTATGGCCAGGTTACAACAGTTGCTGTTGTTGTTGTTGTTGTGGTGGTTGTTGCTGTTGTTGTGGCAGTTGCAATTGTTGCTGCATACTTTGTGGCGCGTAATGCTCACGTTTTATGGCCACAATTTCACAGTTAGCCAGACAACAAGCTAAGGTGCCAATATTGTTGTTAACTGCTGATAGTTGCTGCCGATTGCTGTTGCTGCTGTTGCTGTTGCTGCTGCTGCTGCTGCTGTTGCTGCAGTTCCTTGGCATTGCTTTGCGGCAAATGCGATTTGCAATTTGCTTCCGTGCTCTTCCTCCTCCTCCCTTCGACAACAACTTAAACTGCTTTCCTCTGCTTTCGCTTCGTCTATTTTTATCGTCACACTCAGAGAAAACATATTGCAAGTGTCTTTGTTGATTTAAAAAATAATGGGTAATACTATTTGAACATTTTGAAATAATGTTCATTAATTATTAAATTTACAGAACATTTAACGTTTATTCTAACAAAGATTTAATTATTTATTAAATCTACCTAACATAGTATTATTTTATTTTTTAACTTTTCTTTCTGATATTTGTGATTATATATTTTGATTATATTTTTATTAAAAATCTTACATTGAACCTGTAATGTTATTGATAAATTTTAATAAGTTCATACTTATTTAAATTTAAAGTTATTTTCTTTATATACAATTATAACTATGTATAAACATAGCTTTTCTCGGAGTACAAAAGATCTTTCTAAGAATATTAATAATAATTATATTTCCTATGTATTTTTTCTGAGTGCATTCGCCTGGCGGACAGAAACGGCAAATAGCAAACAGAAAACTCAAAAAGCCAAATGCGAAATGGCAAATGCGAATATACCGAATAAGAAATACGAAAATTCGAAAATAGCAAATACATTTTTAGTTTCTAATCGACGCGCGTTCATCGCATAAAAATAATGCAATAAACGATAATCCAGCCAGGCCAGCTGCATTTTTGGCTTTTGTTTGCCTGTAGATAATGGCTTGTTTATGGGGTATATACGGCGTGCGGGTAGCTTTTGTCTGCCTCGAGTCAGACTATTAAATAGCTGGCCAGCACGTATTAAAGATTCAACTGCATTTGCTGCCATTTCTGCTAATAAATACACTTAACTCGAGTGCACCAATTGGTTTTATATGGCAGCTAATAGGTTTTAAGATTCGGTATATAATTCAATTAGCAGTTTAAAGAATTTGATAGAAAACTATGAAGAGGAAATATCGTGCGAGCGGTTCAGTCGAACGCATGCTACATTATTTCTTAAATTACTACTTTAGTGCTAACTTTGTAATATTATTGACATTTTTATTTATTTCTATGCAAGCTGTTCAGTCGGAAGCACGCTACCTTGTTAACTAAATAGATTTAATCTTAACTCAATAAAATTATTGACATTTTTATTTATTTCCATACAATCTGTTCAGTCGGACGCACGCTACACTGTTCACTAAACAACTTTAATCTCTTCTTAGTAGAATTATTTGAATTTATAATTTATTTTTCTGCATGTGGTTCAGTCGGATGACTACAATAAAGTTTTATAAATATTTTTATTGTTTACTCGGCAAAACTATTAAGACATTTTTTTATCTATTGCCCTGCAAGCGTTTTGGTACTACGACTGCTCTATTTTGTCCTAAATAACTTTCGTCCTTACTTACTCAAACCAAACGGTTCAGTCGGACGCACGTTGTATTGTTTTCTGAATATAATCTCTGTCACCTCTCTATCTTAGTAAAGTTTCAAATAATATAAAATTTATTCAAATGGAACTTTTTTGTAGTTGCAACGGAAAATACTTACTATAGAAGGAAATACTATAAAATACAGTACAACTTGACAAAAGTAATTTATTTCTTTGTTTATCATAGGCAATATAAATTAGACCCTATCGTCTGTGTTCACTTATTCACGACATATTTTATAGGGTATGCAGAATAGGGTAATGTTGAAATTGAAAATGTACTCATTTTAGTATTATAAATCCAACTACAGTCTATTAAACAGTGTCCACTGATGCTATCAGAAATTACTACTAAATTTATATCTGCCTGCTGTAGGATCTTCTGTTCACCATGGCTATTGTTTGCCCACGGAAATGAGATATAAAATGCCGAAATTACTTTAAATGGGAACAATCTGTTTTTTCTTGCTTAAGTTTTTTCTTTTTCTTTTTTGAAAACTGAGAAATTATGTGAATGGTGTGTCAGTATGCAAATCTTAAGCATTACTGGCTTTCATCTGTGGCATTTTGTGTGCTTCAAAGTTTCATTTAATGAACTTTTGCTGGCTGTCACCGTGGCAGGTGTATAACGGAAATAGCTTGAATACCCCTAGAAAGCCAAGAGCTCTAGCTGCAAAATGATAAACGGCCCAGCTGATGGAGCCAAACGAGCTGAAGGGCCTGACAAGCTGAGCAGCAGTGGAATTGAGTGTAGAATCGGGAATGGCAATGAATGATGGGATGGGGAAGGGGAAGGGGAAGGGGAATGGGATAAGGTCGTATGCTCTCCCTACTTCAGCCAGACTGTGGCATTTTGTGCGCTACGCGAAATTTAACAGCACAATAAAACACATCAAATAAATTTCGCACCGAAATTTTGCTTATCAGCGAGGCGTGGCAGTCGGGACATATCGTAGGCAAAGTTTTTCTAGCAAGTGGAGAGATTTAATAGCGAGTTGATAAGCCGGCGAGAACGCTTTAAACTCGCTTACGGTAATAAAGTCAGCAAGGCGTGGCGCTATTTTAAATCTAAATAGACTCACGGAGCCAACTTCAATTTATTTTACGATGAAACGAAAAGCGAAAAATTAAAATAAATATATAGAAAATACAGAATACAAAAAAAAAATGCCAGCCAAAACAATGGCAGCAAAAAGAATGCCGCAGCATGCATAATTTCGCAGCCAGCGTTGCCATATTATGCAACACACACACACACACATACACAGCAATTCCCAACCCCCTTGCAACCCCCTTTTAACCCCTCCTCTGACCATAACAACTGGCAGCTCAGCAGCTCGACCGCACGCTCATTATGATAATAATAATGCGGGGGCAGCGCTGCACGAACATTTTTTGGTTAGCGCTCTGCTCATTGTCTCTCCTCCCTCCTCCCCTTCCCATCCCCTCTCTGGCATCCTGCTTCCTCCGGTCAAAGCCCACAACAACAATTAAAATGTTATTAAGCGCCCAAATTTATGCAATGTGCGAAAACTCAGCTCCACGGAGATCAACTGTTGGCCAACTCTCTCGTTTTTTCTATTTCAACTCCCTCTAGTTGAAGTACCCCGTTTAGATACAATACCGAAAGCAAGACCGTAATAACAATGCCACAAAGATAAAAAAAAGATTTGGAAAAAAACTAAACTAATCTCAGCTGGAATACCACAAAAAACTGTATAATAATTACACACAAAAAACACATGTGTGGGGGCGAAAATGTTCATATCTATGCGAGAGGAAAATGGGGATAATTTCAGCATTATCAAAACACTTGGGACTATTTGCAAGCATTATTTTTGTACAAGATACAAACAATGAAAAACTTGCATGGCCTAAGCACTAAAATTGTAATCATAAAGGGGACGAAAAACTAGAAATAGGGCGATACTAGAAGTGGACAGAAGTAAAACAATGAAAATATCTATAATATTACTTTAAAATATATATTTAAACAAAAGTTCTTAGTAAATTTAAATATATTTACAAATTTTAGATATCTTAAAGAAGGCGGAGTGGACTCTGTAAAGTAAAAAAATTCTTCATCAAAATGATGACGTTACTCTGCATTAAAAAACCAAATAAATAGAATTACGTTAAGTTTATTTTGTTCAATTAAATTCCACTTAAATTCTTCAGTTTTATAGAACATTTTAATCAATATTAAAATTATTATTTAATTAACTTTTAATCACAAAATCTAATGTAGCAAATAAAATAAATAAAATTCAAAATACGTAAATTGTAAAACTTAAACAAAATGTTTTTTATTAAATTAAAAATTTTCATTGTGGTCATCAATATTTAGCTGTTTTTTAAACAGAATACCATGTAATTCGTATGGAAATCTTTTCTGATGAATCATCATAAAAGCGGCCCAAAGCGTTTACTTTAAGCAGCGCTTATTACGGCTTTAATCATCATCCCATTCGTATGCGTATGGCACGTGGCAAGGCCTCGAATCCTTTTCTGTGTATCCGCCGTAAATCATAAGCCGTATAAAATGTAAATTCCTGGAACTTGCCCCATTTACCTGCGTCTACCTACTGTCTGTCTATTCCAGGATCCAAATCCAGCATCCATCCATCCGGGTATTCATCATGTACTCGAGTACACGCTTTTTTCGGCCCTTTCGCTTCCTGCTTCCTCCTGTTTCTCCTGTTTCTCCTGTTTCTCCTGTTTCTCCTGTTCGTCCTGTTCTTCCTGCTTAGAGCTGCTTAGCTGTTGCTGTTGCTGTTGCTGTTCCTGTTTCAACTGTTCTCAGCTTCTCGGGTTTCTGTCCCTTGTTTTGGTTCTGCTTCAGCTTTGTGTCAGGTAGCCTTGGCCAACAGTTTTCACGTTGCGCGAAATTTATCATGATTCCATTACATAATTAAATCCGTTTTAATAGAAACTTTGCACATCTTTGTTGTCGTTTTTGTTGCCGCTGCTTTTGAGATGTATTTGGTAAAGTTTCACAGGGCGAAATTGAAAAACAAAACAGCAAAGGCGGCAACAACAACAACAGCAACAACAATCAGAGCCACAGCAAAGTTGGCGTTGCCAGCGACCAGTGTTGCCAGCTTGTTTTCAGAGACTGTTTTTAGAGAAATGCACAGTGAAATAAAGCTAAAAAAAAAGAATATTCTTAAATAATCTGATTTACCTTTGCAAGCTCTTTGATTGCAGAACAAAATAATTAATTTTAATATCCAAAACACATTATCTCGAAAATAATTTATTGTTTAAATAAGATACACAGCAACATAAAGAATAATAGATAGGAGAATCTTTAGCAGAATCTGAAGCGATTATATTAAATTAGTGTAGTTATTCTTAAATATCCAAATAATATTTTCTCTATAATAATTGTTTAAAAAAGAAATACAGCTGAAGAGCCTGTAGTACAGATGATATTAATTAAGTGTCGTTATTTTCAAGTACCAACCAAAATATAGATAAAAAAAAAAAGCTGTAATTGTTTCTTAGTCCAAAGTTTTTGCATGAAGTTTTTCCCGATTTTTGTAGGGGCTAAAACTTTATGAGAAAACTTTTGGCTTTCAATTTATCAAATCTAAGAATTTGCAGAAAGCTAGAAATCCCGCTACCCTCAGTTTCGCACTTTTGCTATTAATTAGTTCCCGAGATCTAACGGAAAAACAGCGAATTGGACAACACTGGCAGCGACGCCGACTGCACAAATGAAATTAAGAAAGTAACCAAAGAAGAGCGCTTGCCAAAGTTGCTCTCGCTCTTCGCGCTTACGCTGCCCCTCTCCACTCTCCCCTCTCCTCTCTCTTCACAACTTCTTGTCTTGTCTACCTCGTTCTCCACCTATGCCAGAGCCCTGCTGAAATGCTTTGCCTTATCTGCTGCTGCCATCTCTGCCGCTCTCTCTCTATCCATCTACATCTGCACTCTCTTCGCTCTGCGCTCTCCACTCTCTTCGCTCTCTCTCTTTCTGGCGCTGTCTCTGCTTTTTGTCTTGATAAATTACCCCGTCCTTGGCAGCGACGCCGGCGTTGAGGGCGACACAGTAAAGTGATATTTTTATTTGGAAGTCTTTGCTTCTTACCCCCCTCGCCCAGCCGTCCCACTGACGACATTTTTAAATCTTGCCAAATTGTTAACGATGTGAAAGTTGCCACTGAGTGGGCGCGAGCGTGGGCGTGGCTCCGGCATTGGCTTGACGGCAAAGTTTAGTAAATGAAAATAATTTTCAGTTGGAGAATTATTTAAAGTAGTTCATTAAGTGGCAGCATTTTTAGACAACTTTTAACTATTTGTAAACTATTTCATTTTGGCCACTTTTTATTTTAGCGGTTAACATTGTGAGTTTTCGGCTCATTGTGTGTTTATGGGACAATGTGCTATAACTTATAACTTTCGAGAGGCAAAGGCCTGCACGACTGCGGCTTATCTTAGTTTAAGAGGAATGATAAAAAATTCAAATTGAGTTAAGAAAAATGGAAATAGTTTAACCATGCTCTGTGCTTAAACGAACAAAAGACCAGAGGAGAGAGCAGTTAACAGTACAGTTCCCATAACAGAGACTTAACATAGATACTGTACTAGGCCAGCGAGAGTTCTACCAACGAGAGTTCGGCCAACGAGAGTTCAGACAGCGAGAGTTCGGCCAATAAAAGTTTGACCAGCAAAAGTTCGGCCACCGAGAGTTCAACCAGCAAGAGTTCGGCCAACGAGAGTTCGGCCAGGGAGATTACGGCCTACTTGAGTTTGACCAACGAGAGTTCGGCCAGCGAGAGTTCTATTGATAAGCCCCGCGGGGTTTGGCGGCCGAACGAAGCTATAAAGTAGAGGGTGAGGCTCCCTAGTGAAATATATTTATGTATATAAATTTTTAAAGCACTGCTATATTGTGGCTGGTTTTATCAATTAAATAGGGATTTTATCTGGCTAATGGATCTAAGGCAACTGTACTTAGTTTTTTCTTCGCTTTTCAGCACGATTTGGCCAGAGCCATTTTGCAGTTGAAATTGCCTTGTCTTTCAATTAAAAACACATTATCTGGCACACACGCACACCTTCTTTATGTGTGTGTGTGTATCGCCTGGTACCATGTCAAGTGTTGCCCCTCCCTGCTCCCCCCTGTTGGCCAACTACAGCAGATCCCAGTGTCTGTCTGCCCACTGGCTGACAACTCACTTAAACTGCAATAAATAACGGTAAAAGGTAGCGACACAAACACACACACACACAGACACACGCAGACACACCTGACAACACCTAGTGTTAGTAATACCCACTACATTCACCCGTTGGGTCTGCCACACTGATAAGGCCTCGGGCAACCCTTCGCAAATCCTCAACCGAACGCAACGAGCATTAAAATAAAATTAATTCTCTACGTTAGATTTCTTGTTTTATTTTTTATGCGGGTTTTTTTTTATGTGTTCCTTGGCTCAAGGCAAATGGCAAAACGATTGACTATTAAAAAGGATAAGGCATAATATTTTTCGCATTTTGTGGCAGCCGCAACAGCAGGACCATTCGTCACGTAAATGTAAGAAAAATAGTTTACGGCCCGGACTTATCTGCCGAGCCGAGAGCCAATAATGTTGCCTTTAAAATGACAAAGCGGCAACAACACTGAGAAAAATATGCCATCATAAAACCCACAACTTACGGCCTGTATAAAAATGACTTAAGTTCTGCCCCAAGAAACACATTTCACTCGGACATGTCCAAATTACACTGAGCGCTGGCCGTATGTGTGCACAGTGGACATAATTGAACAAATGGTAAACTTTTTATGCCGTCAATATATTGAAAACATATATACAAAAAAATGAGGTATACTAACTTTGCTCAGATCGATATTGCCATGAATAATTACATAAAGTGTACAATTCGATAATTATAGGAGCTAGTCTAACAAAATTTGGATTGAAGATAGATGTATGCCATACGGAGTTCAAGTTAATTCAAAAGTTTTGTGTGTTAAGCGTACTACTGAACATAAAAGATTCTTACTTAGCATATATATTTTGTTGAATATTAGTTAAATATGCTGAGAATTGCATGCAAATCGGTTAATAAACACCAAAGTTATTAATGAAACAAGTTTGCATGATTTGTCTCTCTGAGGTCTATCTCTATATGAACTTCAGCTCTAAGCTGTCTCATAAAAAGATAGGCGAATAGAAGACAGATCGATTACTTTGCTTACAGTATATCGGAGAGAATGGGCTATAATCGAGAGTACTTTGGAAAGAATGGGTTAGAATCCAGAGTATATCGGAGAGAATGGGTTACAATCTAGACCAGGGGTGCCCAGGCCCATTGCTCCCATGGCTCCTTTGTTATTGTAATCGCTCCGAAGCATAGGCAGAGCCAATGCGTATATGTACACGGCTCCCGGCATATGCCAATGCTAATTGCAAAAACAATTTTTCACTTTCGTTTTGTTATCTCTATTCTTCATCTGCATTTGAGCAAGGTAACGGGACTTGCATGTGGTTGTTGTTAGGTCATAAAATTTCATGAACATTTTGTTGTTGCTTTGGCGACGCGCATCCACTTGAAGAAATTCTGTTATGCTTTTAGTTAGTGCATTGTCGACGCGTCATTTGACAAGTAGATATCACGAGGCATTTAAATTTAAATTAAAATGGATCGCTGGACGCAACATTTGTTTGAACGGAATTTTAAATATCAATTTCAATGCATTATTTGCAAAACTTTTGTACAAGAATAAATAAAATGTATCCCCCGATTTTTTTCAGTGTATCCATTGAAAACAAAAAAAAATTTCTTTACTAGTATTGGTGTTTTCGTTTGAATGTGTTGGAATTTGCTCCGTCATAAGCAGCGTTTTGGGCACCCCTGATCTAGACTATATTGAAAAGAATGGGCAAAGTATATATCGGAAAGAATATCTAGAGCATTTTATCTCTTTCGAAACTGTATTGCACTATGATCAATAAGAGCGAAATAAACACTAAAAAGCAGCGCTTCGTGGGTAGATATTCGACAGTAGCAAGCGTCCGACTCATCCGCTCTGTCCCTGCTGCTGTAATATCTCTTTTAAGGTTATTGGCGCTGTTTTTTGTTGCTATCGCTTGTTGCTCTCACTGTGGCATCCAAGGCAATTAAACTTGCTGCAAGAGTTCAGCTCAAGTGGCAACATGAATAATTTCTGGCCCGGGAGGTCGAAACTTACATTAAGTGGCAACTCTTTGGTCTGCGGCTTTTATGCCAAAGGCTAAGCACACATAGAAACCATATAGTATGGATGTGTTTGTATGTGTGTATGTGTGTATATCATTATGGCGGATTTAGTAGACAATTATCGCCTGCAGCGCCCATAATTATCACGCAGAGTCCAAAAGCTGCACTCGTATTTCATATTCCCTCTGCCCTCCGCATGCCCCCCGGGGAGGGGGGCCATTGAGCCCCAAGCGGGAGACGGCGACGATTCCCACAGGGCGTCCTCCTCTTATCTCTGTCCACACATGAGCGGCATACACAAAAGGCAATGAGAGCGATGAGAGCTGAGAGCTGAGAGCTGAAAACATGCATAAATATAACTAATACAGATGCCCACTACACTCTGTATGTGTGTTCGTGCGTCGTTGTGGTTGGGGGAGGGGGTGGGGGAGTATGAGCCAACACACAATGAACTGTGTTTTGTATGAGAGAGTGGGAGGGCACGAGGCAGCAGGTTCGAGCCAACGAGTATGACGAGTGGGGACTACTAAAAATAATAATAAACGTAAATTTCTCTAATTTATACACAGCAGAAGTGCTGTGCGCAAAACTAAAAGTTGTAAACGAATTGTTAATGCTCTGTAGTAAATTTTGCAGTCATTTAAACCCAGGGCAAACTGTAAAACTTGCATAAAGTCTGCGCTCCACTAAAAACGAAGCTGTTATCTATGTATTTACGTACATATGTCTGTTTGTTTGTACTGGAACGAACTTAATTTTTAGCAAGCGTGTTTTTCTTGTTCTACAACAACGTTTTTTTTTATAGCAAAATAGAGCAAATGGCACAAAAATCGCATGCTAGTATTTTTGTGGCTCGAACGTGTAACTGCTCTCAAACCTGCATGATCAGAATGCATTGGTTCGAAGCTCGAGCGTCTGTCGTGCTGTTCTAACTGAGGTTTCATGCATGTTCGATGCGCTCAGAGTTAACAAAAAATTGTCGATCTTTGCCTTCTGTAATAAAATTTGCTACTAAAACAGAACTGAAATATATGTATGTATGTAAATAATTATTTATGAAAATAAAGTCAATGTATTGAATCAAAAACATATTTAAGACAAAATCAAAATTAAATTCTAAAGCTAGCTAAATTCTCAACGCTCGAACAACGATTGTGGGCAATAGCAGAACGAAAATTGCATGCGATATTTTGCAGAACGAACATGTTTCTTAGTTTCTGACATTAATATGTTCGATTGCAGTTGCTTCTCTGCGGTTCGAGTTCGATTATCAAAGCTCAGCTCACAAGTTCGATGAGCGCGTCGCTCCTCTGGGGTTCGATGCAACTCAGCATGATCGGGCAACTCGTTGAGTTTGTCAAGCTAAATTTAAACAATTTTCTATGTTAAAACAAACAAAAACCAAGGCAATTTGAAAGTCATAATATCCCTTGCTGCAAAATGATCAGCATCATGCAGCAAATAAACAACAAAGTCACTGAAATTTAATTTTCAAGCAGCGACAACAATAACAACTACTGGCAAAAATAACGGCAACAAGAATGGCATTTGGCAACAAGCTCATGTTGCTGCTCTCAGTTACATGACAGCAGCAACAGTCGCCACCCCAACCCCCAACCCCAACTCCAACCCCCCTTCTCCAACTCGAACTTTATGCCCAACCCCTCGCAGCCAACGTTGTTGCAGTAGCCAAAAAGTTGCCTTATCACTTGGGCGCATTTACATAAAAAAACCACAAATAAAAGTTGCCAACTAACGCAGCAAGAACTGAACCGAACTGAGCAAAAGAAAATATAAATTGTAATGTACGGGTATAACAGTTTTAAATGTAACTGCCAAAAATTTAGTCAAGACTTAAACCAGTGCGATAACGAGATCAATAGCAACAGTGGGTTAAGCTGAGATCAATTGCAACCCAGCTTGCACTTGTCAAAAGCCAAGCTTCGACTGAGTTCTGCTACTTCCGATCTCTTTCGCTGCCTACCTTCAAGACGATCAGACGTGGGTCTGGATCGCCTCCCAAAATATATATATTTATATATATGTATATAAAGCTTGCGTTCACGTGGTGGAAAAATCTAATCACCTCATATCGCTGCCATCACTGCTGAAAAGTCGCTTTATCAAGCAAATTTCCTCGCAGGTGATGCTATAAAAGCAAACAAGGTGTGTATTTTTTATAATATTCACACTTTTTAGCATTTTTCTGATTTTTCGTATGCACCAGCCTGCAACTGCAGTCTGCTGGATTTTCATTACCAGGCTTTGGGTGTTCAAGGTTCCTTTTGGGGACGCTTTTAAAACCCCAAGGAACCTTCATTGGCCAGCCCCGGATCTTTTACACCTGTGCATGTTTCAACAAAGCACCTATAATTGTGCAAGAAAATTTCAGCCAAAAGTTTGCAGCCAGTGCAGTGAAAACAGTTGTTTTATATGTGAATAGCCAATCTAAAAAAAAGGCTCACATTAGGGCGAACAAGAGCCGTTTAAGAAATTTATTTTTCTAAAATTTTTTATCGTGAAAATAACAAAATAAAAGTTAATTTGACCGTACAAATACCACAAGTTAAGTGCAGGGTATAATTATTTCCAAATATATAAAACTGTGTAAAACATACACCCAACAAAGAAAACAAAAAAATTATGTAAAAGTGTATATATACATGCATGCAGAAAAAATAGTTAAAATTAACAATAAAATTTCATGCAGAAAAAATAATTAAAATTTCTAACAAAAACAAGCAGTGAAAACAATATATAAAAAAATTTGTGCATACAAAATACATGACAAACACACCAAGACAGTACAGTGGTACAACTTATTAAAATCTGTATTAAAAGTCTGTTAAAAATTGATAAAAATCCCACCTTAACCCTTTCGACCCCGCATTTTTCTCCGTAGAGTGAAAATTTTTTTTTTGATGCCAATCTACTTGTGTTAATTTTGTAAGATTTTAGCAAAAAAAATTAAGTTGCCACGCCCATTGGTATGGGCGCTAGCGAAAGTTGCTTGTGAGCAACGTTG